>CAKAOH010007154.1:1771-36277 GCA_916701665.1 Sebastiscus tertius | reverse complement strand
TTGTACCAGATATGTTCTGATGAGGATTGTAATTGATCTTGGCTTTGATTGTTTTGTATTATAATTATTATTATTATTATTATTATTCTGTAAACTCTTTTCCTGCACTAGGTGATTATGTTGTTTCATGGTTTTGTCAGTGATGTTCTTATCTGGAAGCTCACTTCAGCATCTCAACAATAAAGGGAATTAAATTTGAATCAATCTTTATTGTCACAGTTTCACAGAGACGTGGAGTGAAGGTGTATATATATGTGTATATATATATATATATACATATATATGTATATATATGTATAGATTTATTTATATATATATATATAAATATATATATATATATATATATGTATAGATTTAAGAATATGGCATGATATTTGAGCTTTGTTTGCCAAACCAGCCTCTCCATCATGATCCATTCTTTAGTTCAGGCTGTCAGTGCCAGATGACTGTGGTTTGGCGACAATAAGACGCTGTAATTCCCTCATCGATCATCCCACGACACCAGTAACCATAAATAAAAGCAATTAACGTGACTGAGTGAGGTGGAAGAAGTACTTAAAGGAGCAATATATAATATGTTTACTGTAATATGTCATCAGAGATTAAGGAAACATGCTAATTTGAAATGCTGGTTTCTCCAAAAACAAGCCAGTATGTTCCTCTTTGAAATTTACATATTCAATGCAGAACGTCTGTTTTTTTGTTTTGGCCGGTGTGATCCCGCCCTGGGTTGCCAGATATTAAATGAATTGGCAACGCAAACACAGCGTGCTGCAGCCATGGAAGCAAGCGAAAAACAACTGGATCAACAGAGATAAAGTTAATGTTACCATTACAACCTAAAAAGCCTCCGCATCTTTCCAAAAAGCTACATGAGCAGAAACACAGCAGCACCGCGCTGCGAGGAATAATGATGGTGATCTGTGTGAAAGGCCCATAACAAAGAGCTTATGAAATATGATGTTTTGTTATAAATTTACCCACCAGTACGAGTAGTAAAACTGAAATAATAAGTCGATCAATCAAAAACTTATTTGCGTCTATTTTGATAATCGTATATATATATATATATATATATATATGTATGTATATATGTATATATATATTTATATATATATATATATGTTAGTTAGTTTAGTAAAACATTAATCATTAGGGTCCATATTTGTTTTGTAAAAATAAATGTAGCCATTAATTAATTGATCAAATGGGACATAAATTAATACAGAGATAAATACGTTTGGGAAATAAATGGGTGGTGAAATGCTAAGGGAAAATCATGCATGCATGAAAAAATAAACAAATAAATAAATGAATAAATATATACATTTAAAAATAAATATCAAATAAAGTTTAAAAATAAATGCAAAAATAAATAAATAAATGCAAAACAAAACATGAATTCAAAATTCATAAAGATAAATACTTAAATAAATAAATGTGGAAGTTTAACAGAAGAGTAAATAAATAAGGGAATGAATACAAAGGTAAATACATTTAAAAAAGCAAATTAAAACGGAACGATAAATGTATGTCACATTTTATCAGTTAATTAATGACTACATTTATTTTTAATATTATTTTTTCTACTTTTAATGGCTTGTTTATTTATTTATTTATCAAGTCATTTATTTATTTATTTTTTATTTTGACAGGTTCTGTCCTACATACATGGCCAGAGTGTGTGTATGCGCGTGTATATGACATTTGAAACGAGCCTAATGAGGAAACAGGTGCAGCTGAGCTGACAGATGGAGACAGACAGGTGATCAGGAAACCAGAGAGAGGATGAGACAGACAGGTACATGAGGAGAGAGACGAGAAACACTAAACACACAAGTCCAGATGAGATGACAGGAGGAGGGATGGAACAGGAGGTAGAGGATGAAGAAGAAGAAGAAGAATGAAACTCCATGACAATATGTACAAAACAACCTCTGAGGAGATATCAAATACAGTCTCTATTTCCTGCTACATGTTTGATTCCACAGACACAAGAAGCTGCTTCACGTTGAGCTGTTTTTCCACTTTATGAGTTATTTTAACCCAAACCTCCATCTTTTCCTAAACCTAACTAAGTCGTTTTCTTGCCTATTTCTAAGGAAGTTGTTTCCTGTGAAGACAGAAGTTTATTATGTAATGAGCAGAGGTTGCCCCGTGTTGTCCTGTAACTCTGTAAGTCAACCTTCATACTGTTGGCGGTGTAGTCGTGGATTTTTGGGCTACTCTCCTTTCCGCAGACAGCAACGTCTCCTCACAAGTGCTGTCTGGCAGCGTCTCCGTTTCAGTCAGTGCAGATCCAACCAAGGTGATCTGTCGACGGTGCAAAAGTTCAGCAGATGTTAAACATCTGTCAACATCTGTCAACATCTGAAATGCACAATCACTTGCATTTCAAGCATCCTGCCCTGACATAAATATTATAATAGTTTATTGAAGAACACTTATGTTAACAATTAAATTGGAAGTTGAATAAAAACAAAACATTGTTACGCTTAGTTCCATTTTTATTCAAATACAAATCATTTTGCTGCCTCAACAAATACAGAAATAAATACTGGGCTCTCTGTACATCCATAGTGGACATAAAAGGAAAAAAAAGACAAAATAAATATACCATTAAAATTAGCAAAAATAATATTGAAAATAAAAAGAGTCATAAATTAATGATCTGCTTATTTATTTAATTCCCTTATTTAGTCTTCTGTTTAATTTCCCCTATTTTTCATTTATGTATTTAGTTTTATTAATCTTTTAATTAATTCATTTATTTTTGCATTTATTTTATATTTATTTATTTTTGTATTATTTATTTATTTATATTCATTTTTAAATGTATATCTTTATGTATTTATGCAATTTATTTTTGTTATTTAAATGTATATTTTTCATTTATTTATTTTTGCATTTATTTATTTAATATTTATTTTGAATGTGTCTTTAAGCATGTATTTGTTTTTTTATTTAAACTTATATTCAACCTTTTATTTATTTATGTATTTGTTTTTATTAATTTTTGTATTTATTTATTTATTTTTGGATTTATTTTTTTCCACACATCAAAGAAAAAAATACAAAATAAAAGACCTACAATAGTCTTGTAAAGTGAGTTATTTGTCAGTTTGGCTGCTTGTGGGACACGGACACATCGTTGGCCACCTTAACAATCAGACTGCTGTTGGAGTTCCTCACATCATGTTAAAACATCTCTATTGTTTGTTAAAGTAAGAGTCAGCTGTAGAGCACCGTGTCCCTTCTCTGGTTTCAAATGTAAAAAGTTGAAAGCAGTTTGAAAGAAAAGTATTTCAGAAAGCTTCTGTAACATACAGTATATGAAGTGTCCCGGTTATGTAGGGACACGAATACTCCACGATCATATCTTTATTTTAAGACAGAACTCATGAACAACTTTAAACTTTTGGAGGTGCATTTGAGGTAACTTCCTCTCCTCTGTATCTCCCTCCGTTCCTCCTCTTGTTTCATCATCTCCTCTTTCCTTTTCCTGCTCAGGAAACGATCGGCACTCAAGATAAATGTTTGGAATATGAATCCTGTTTTCTAGTTATGCCTCTGTTGCACTGTGACCTCCGTGAAAATTAATGAAATGCTTTCTCCATCTGTTAAGGGAAATTCAGATTTCAGAAAGAAACTGCAAAAAAGGAAAGTGGACAGTCTGTGAAGGTGTAAAAAGAACATTATGTCAGTGGCGGTGTAAAGAGAACGGTACGTCAGTGACGGTGTAAAGAGAACGGTACGTCAGTGACGGTGTAAAGAGAACGGTACGTCAGTGACGGTGTAAAGAGCACGTTACGTCAGTGACGGTGTAAAGAGAACGGTACGTCAGTGACGGTGTAAAGAGCACGTTACGTCAGTGACGGTGTAAAGAGCACGTTACGTCAGTGGCGGTGTAAAGAGCACGTTACGTCAGTGACGGTGTAAAGAGCACGTTACGTCAGTGACGGTGAAAAGAGCACGTTACGTCAGTGACGGTGTAAAGAGCACGTTACGTCAGTGACGGTGTAAAGAGAGCGTTACGTCAGTGACGGTGTAAAGAGAACCTTACGTCAGTAGCGGTGTAAAGAGCACGTTACGTCAGTGATGGTGTAAAGAGAACGGTACGTCAGTGACAGTGTAAAGAGAACGGTACGTCAGTGACGGTGTAAAGAGAGTGTTATATCAGTGATGGTGTAAAGAGAGCGTTACGTCAGTGACGGTGTAAAGAGAACCTTACGTCAGTAGCGGTGTAAAGGGCCTGTTATAATGAGATTCAACATATCCGTAGTTTGCAGAAACATACAACTCCAACGTTGTATTGTGTCGACTAGGCTGCATAAGAAAGTGAAAGTGAACACTTTCAACACACACATAGTATAACTACTTTCAACTTTACTTACAACATAATGAACAAATGACCACACATAGCACGGGAGCACCGAGACGCTGTTTGCGTAGAAGTTCAGTTAGACTTGCATTTCACTCTGTTTCTTTTTGTTTAGCTGCCGCAAAAGCCGCAGAAATGCTTGTGTGAGTTCAGCCCTCGGTCTTGTTTACACTTATTTTATTTTATTAAAGTTTGGTGTTATTGATCCTCACCCATCTCCACTCTCATATCAGATGAGAGGAAGGAAATAAAGCCGGCTCCATGGTGTGTGTGAGGACCATATGTACTGTACGGGTGTGTTCACTGGACATGAGGCCACATCGTGTATCCTCTGAATCTGGAACTTGAACAATGCAATCAGACCTTTCTCCTCACATCACCTCCGCTGTCCTCCCCAAACATCACACATTTGATGAAACGCAGACGGCCGGCCATCAGCGGTTCACGAGAATACATTCAATGATCTGTTCTGAATCCAGAGTTCAAAACAGCTGCGTTCTCATAAAGCAGGGATGAAGAGGAGGAGGAGGAGGAGGAGGGGAGAGGTTGACCACAAATCAGACCTCATAAACCCCTATATACAGTCAGTGTGAGTGCGGTCGGAAGGAAGGGGAGACGGAGGTGGGGGAGGTTAGGCACACTGAGGAGGTCGTTTAGGTGAACTGAGTCCATTCCTGACACTAAATTAAACTCAATGGATGGAGCATGGCTTTTCTCTCCGCTGCAGCTTTAGGCGGGAAGTGGCAGTTAGAAAGAAACAAGAGCTGAATGGTGTCAGTGAGTGTTACCAAGACGGGTTAAAGCTGTCTCATGCACTATCAGGATTTAGTGACCATTTTATGAAAATAACTTTGATTTCTTAACTTTGATAACATACATTTTTTTTCGAAAACATTCCTATACTGCAGGTTTAAAGTGTATTTTTTTCTTCCGACTTTTTTTAATTTAATTTATCCTTCATTTAAAGTGGCAGTAGGCAGTTTATTTTTGGCATCATTGGGCAAAAATCCCATAATAGCCTTTCAGCATATTTTAATTCAAGTGTTCTGAGAGAAAACTAGACTTCTGCTCCTCCTCATGGCTCTGTTTGTTTTCAGGCTTTAGAACATCTAGCGCGTGATGGGAGACTTTGACCAATCACAGGTCATTTCATTGAGAGAGCGTTCCTATTGGCTGTGCTTTGGTCATGTGACCGGTACTTGGCGTTCCTTCAACAGATTTCACAATGGCGGCACAAACTTTCTCATTTTCCAGCTAAACCGTGCTACAAGATGATTCTGAGAACATCTGAGGAGAGAAATAGGCATTAACGTAACAGAATATTGATTCATATTTGATCAGCCCTGCCTAGCTTGACCGTTTGGTCGGAGTCCGCGAGTGATTGACAGCTGCTCAGAGGCGGCAGCTGGACAGCAGACCTCAGATCAGCTCTTACTGCTTGTTTTCATCCGGTCTGTGAAATCTTGCAGATGCCGTTAGGAGCACTGGAGGACACAGAAGCACATTTTTCAGGTTACCTGTTTCATGTACTACTGTCACGATATAGCGACCGTTTTATAAAAATAACTTTTTGTTAATCATATTTGCTCCAATCTCGCCTACTGCTGCTTTAACCAGAAAGGTCCCATTGAGATAACATATCTCTTCCAGTATGATTCTGATGGACTGACTGCTGAGTGTAGACAGGCTTTCTAACCCAACCTCTGATGGTGCTTTACTTGTCTCGTGGACGTTCAGGGCTTCCTTCGTTGTGGGTTGAGGGTTGAGGGTTGAGGGTTTAGGTGGGCGTTCAGAGGGCAGGAGGTGTGTCCCGTCTGCTCCCGGCCTCAGACTGTAAGATGTGGTGCGTTCTCCAGCAGAATACCCAGCGTGATTGAAACGCAGCAACAACAACAAAGCAAACAAAAACAGGCAGGAACACTTCCTGGATCGAAGCCGCCTCGCTTTAAACACCGAGGAGGGTAATTAGAGCAGCCAGACGACCACAGATCTGTTTTGAACACAGTGGCGCGTGTTTGTGTGAATCTGTGTTTCCAATTATTCAGATAAGATGAGATCTTCATAGTGTTCAGTAGCAGAGGAATAGGGAGGCCATCTGTTAGAGACGGTAAAGAGAGTTCACCGTCCTGCAGACAGAATATTAGTCATATAGTGTGGAAGAGTTATCGATATTTCATCCTCCTAATGCATCTCTCTGACAAGGACCATATGTTGAAGTTACTGGTGAGAGAAAAAACAGCTGTAGTGGAAGAAGTACTCCCATCTTTTAATAAAAGTAGCAGTACTGCTCTTTAAATATAAATACCCTGTTGCAAGTAAAAGATTTCACTTGAATAAAAGTACAAAAGTATAAACAGTACGGCCGTCAATTGATTGAAATAGTTAATCATGATTAATTGCAAATTAATCGCATATTTTTTATCTGTTCCAAATGAACCTTAAAGGGAGATTTGTCAAGTATTTAATCCTCTTATCAGCATGGGAGTGGACAAATATACTACTTTATGCAAATGTATGTATATATTTATTAGGACTGTCAAAGTGAGCAATAACGCATTAACGCAAATTAATTTGAATGCCACAGTTTTAGAGCTAGAGTGAAGATACTGGTATCATATGAAACTAAAAAACCTAATGAATCCATCGGTACCAACCATGTCGTACTAGCTTGTCGTGAAGGAGGTTAAATAACTCTCCGAACTTACGCTAAATTTTGGCGAAGAAAAACTGCCATGGCCATTTTCAAAGGGGTCCCCATAAATGCAGTACCTGTGAGGGTTTCTGGACAATATTTGTCATTGTTTTGTGTTGTTAATTGATTTACAATAATAAATATATAGATACATTTGCATAAAGCAGCATATTTGTCCACTCCCATGTTGATAAGAGGATTAAATACTTGACGAATCTCCCTTTTAAGGTTCATTTTGAACAGATAAAAATAAAATTAATATTTGAATCGATTGACAGCCCTAATATGTATTATTGAAAATCAATTAACAACACAAAACAATGAAAAATATTGTCCAGAAACCCCCACAGGTACTGCATTTAGCATAAAAAATATGCTATAGCTATAAAGCGGTCTGGTCTATGACTTGGAGCCATGAAGACCCTCTATTAGATCTTTTTTAGGACACGACGGGAGAACAATTGGATGTATTGTTGGTGCAACCAACTACACAGCAACTCTTCAGCATAGCATCTGTACTATTAGCGGTTTGTTTAAAGTAGAAGTTTGTTTCAACTTCTTCTGTTTCCTCTGTTACCGTCTACGAGGGACACAGGATTGGTTTCCCCCAGAAGGGGGCGTGGCCATGAGAGCCTACTCTGGATGACGTATTGGCAGTCTGATATATGGTCCAAAGGTCCCTGACGGCTACAGATTCAGGTTAATCTGTTTTTTGTGTTTGTTTTTTTCCACTTCAAGTGTAGTGGGGTCGAGTTTCATTATTCCTGGACCATCACATTAGATTGAGCAGCTACAAAACGATACAGAAACATGAAAGAAAAGTGTGTTTATATGAGAAGATGTGAGCGATTGTGAATTAATTGCACATTTTTCCTTATTCATGGGTCTTTCCGTTGAAGATCAAACCTCACTCTCTCTCTCAGGAATGTTGATCCGGTCGGCCTTTGACTGGCAGACAGTAAATATGAGGTGGATTTGCAGAATTAGGTGGTTTTCATACTCGGATTAATCAGGACATTTTGTCCATGGGAGCTCAGAACATCCGTCTTTGTTACACCTGTCTGTCTGCTTCCCAAGGCTTCATTTATCTTTTTATTACAAACGAAAGAAAAGAGATTTGATGTACTTAATACAATAAAAACACACTCATTTCCCATAGTTCCAGACGTCTCAAGTATACGTTGGTAGGTTTCTATAGTCTTACTGGACAAGCAGCTCAAGATGTATATACAGCAACCAACTAGGGATGGTCCAGCATCATTGCAGTTTTTAGACCTTTAATATTTCAGTTTAGGGTCCAGAAAGATCCATGCACACGTGTACCGGTTGGTCTGGTTTTATAACAGAGCTGTATATCTGTGTGATTTATGGTGACTTGGAGGCGTGAAGTGGGCTGTCAATAGGAGCCCAACAGCGAATCTTCCCCTCGGGGCGGGGGAGGCGTGACGGTTAATCACGGTTAATCCGGCTGATGAGTCACCTCCTCCTCCAGCTTTAGTTTCCAGGTGTAATTTCCTTTTAATTTCCACATAGCTGACTGCTGTTACAGCCCAAACACATTCTTTGATTATTAATCTTTTCATGACCCTAAAACGACCCGCAGTAAATGAGACATATTCACCTGTTTTAATTGCAGCGTTTAACTGAATCGTTTAGCTTAACACAAGGAGGTGATGATGAGGAGATAATTACTGGTTAAAAGTTTCCCCACCCCTTAACCCTCTACCCCCGACCTCTGACCCTCCCACTGGCCCCACCTCACCCATCCTCACCCCGTCCAGAGAACAATAAGACAGCTGATCAATCACACATTCCTCTATCATCGTGCCATCACGCTATCGTACCATCACGCTATCGTGCCTTCATACCATTGTGTACCATCTCGCCATCGTATCAATTGTATCATCGTACCATCTCGCCATCTTACCAATCGTACCAATCATACCATCATACCATTCCGTACCAGTCAAACAAACGTACCATTCCCTACCATCATACCACCATCGCGTACCACTTTTTAAAATTGTATTACAATCATCATATAAATGCAGGTACATACATGAAATTTGACCTCTGCATTTAACCCCTAAGCATTGTAGGAGCAGTAAGCGCCTGGGGAGCAACTACGACATGTAGACAGTAGGAACCGGGGATTGAATCACCAACCTTGCGGACGACCACTCTACCCACTGAGCTAGAGCTGTCCCATCATCATCATCATCATCACCATCACCATCACCATCACCACTGTTCAATTGTACCATCATGCCATCATGCTATCTTACCATTGATTGTATCGTTCCATACCAATCATACCATCGTACCATTATGCCATCATAACATGGTGTACCATCGTACCATTCCATACCAATCACGTCGACGTGCCGTCATACAATCGCGTATCATCACACCATCGTACCATCGCTATCATACTATCGTACCATCATGCTATCGATTCATTTGCTAATTATTCTCTCTGTTAAACAATTAATCAATTATTCCTTCTACTAAACGTCAGAAAATATGTAACAAAATGTCATCGCCAGAATCCAACACGACATTTTCAAATGTCGTTTTTTCCGACCAACAGGCCGAACCCCAAAGATATTCAGTTTACAAAGATATAAACGGAGACGATCTGCAAGTCCTCACAGTGGAGATGCTGGAAGCAGAACATTTATTTTTTTCTTAAAAATGAATTAAAAGATTGCATTTCAATCGATGAAATTGTACCCCCATACTCCAGATCTTCACTAGGCAGTACCACAAACTTATCTATAGTTTAAATAATTTGAGGATTTTAACGGCCCTTTTATATATAATATTGCTTTAGCTTTATTTGATTGATTCTCGGAAAATCTTTCCTCCCTCCATGTAGAGATCAGAGGCCAAATCTGTCTCCTTCAGGGAGAACTTCAACAAGTCTGGGCATCTGTTGTTTGAACTCTTGCTCTCTGGAGGAAATTTACTATATGACTATACATCGCTTCTGCTATGTGGAGTAAAAAATACCACAAGATGGATGTAACAAATATTATCACAATGTATTTAATATATTGAGTTTCTGACGCTGTGAACTATGGCTTCTGTTCCCACTGGACTTATCCATCCCGACGTGCCTAAGCTCATCTCATTCCTGTAGACACAAACATAGACAATGAGCTATGGGGAAATGTCGAAAATGCATAAATAAACTAGTAGAAGCGGCATCCTTTACAGACTGCTGCCTGCAATCTATTTAAAAAAGGTGGTGTCTACGTAAAGTTGAAAAAGATTTAATTGTGACATAAACTGCTTTTTCCTGTATTCCTCAATCAGGCAAATTGATCTTTGTGCATCAAACAAGCCCTTTTAAATTAAATGAGAAAATACGTTGTCGGTTTAGAACTACACATAGGACGTTTCAAAAATAAAACCGTTTTATGTGATGACAACGCTGTGGTTATGCACAAAAACAAAGTGGTTATAGAAAGATCATGGTTTGGGTTAAATTACTACTCTGTTAAGAGTTGTGGAACGATGGTGGTCACGGTTTAAAAGAAAACCACCTTCGCTGTCGGTAGGAAACAAAGTGTGTTGAGATCTGATGTTTGGATGATCCATCCATCCATCCACCCCGACCTCCGACCTCTGCGGACTTTGTGGCTCTATAATAACATCACACTTCCTCCTTTTGCTCCCGACAGACGAATCATGAAGAGATTTATTTTTGGGGCATTTGCTGAAAAGATTTAGACCATTTTCTGTTGCTGATCCAGTCAGTCGAACTCTTTTCAATGTGCTAAGTAAGCACAATGTCAGCATCTAACAATCAAAGGTCCTCCGGTAGCAAACCATCAAAAAGACTCAGCTGGCCGATGCCTGTAGTGCTGTTTGCATCAACAGTCATGTATCCTTGTCAGCCCTTTTGCGGTGTGGAGTCCCTCAGGGGTCGGTCCTTGGACCAAACATTTTCTCATTATGGAAATTCTCTGTTTTTCTAAAAAGCGACAAGTGAGATGGATCTCCTGTTCAGATGGATGACCACATTTTTTTTCCATCCTAATAAAACACACTCTACACTGGCTGCGTTTGTTGAAGCAGTTCTGGATCATTTAAGACGTCCGTCAGTCGTCTGTCTCACAAAACAGCTTTTCTTCCGTTTCTCTGGGGCAAGGGTCGGCAACCTGCGTCTCTTCAGCTCCTCTCCAGTGGCTTCCTATGGAGTTTTAAAAATGGAAATGAATAACTGTTTTGTGTTTACGTTTTCATTTTTATTTATTATTGTTGTAGGTCTATGGTACGACGGTACGACGGAGTATTAGGGCCACATTGAGGAAAAAAAAATAATCTGAGATTTTGAGAATAAAGTCATATTACGAAAATAAAGTCATAAGTTTAAGGTAAAAAAAAGTCGTAATATGAGAATAAAGTCATAATATTATAAAGTAGTCATTTTATGTGTTATTTTCTTTTTTTCTCATAATGTTATGACTTTATTTTTGCAATCTTACAACTTTTTTCTCGTACAGTTTTGACATTATTCTCGCAATCTTACAACTTTTTTTCTCATTAAGTTGTGACTTTATTCTCGTAATATTGTGACTTTGTTCTGTAAATCTCAGATGTTTTTTCCCTCAATGTGGCCCTAATACTCCGTAGTACATTTACACTTTGGCCTTCACTGCATTAGACTTATATACTATATACTTAGACTATAAACTGTGTTACCTTCATCATAATGACAGATTTTTTGCCTAAAATGGCTCTTTTGATAGTAAAGGTTGCTGACCCCTGCTCTGAGGGAACACAATCTTTAAAGTCATTACAATTCATGCTGGGAACATGAATGTCTGAGCAACCGTTTTTATGGTATTTCAGTCTAAACCATCATAATTTCCATCTCCAGAGCCACATTGCTTACATCACTACGGCAATTGTATGTCCCTTTTGTTGTGGCTTCAGTCAGATGATTTCAGTCCTGTGGCCCCAAATGATGTTTAAACTCATCGGTTGGCTCTGCAGATTAAACCGCTGCATGGCTGGAGGTTTGAACACTGACTGAGGGTGAAATGGAAACCGCTCTTTCAATGTCAACAATATTGTTTCAAGAGAGAAAACTGCTGCTTTTGATAAACCGCAATCGATACTGAACTGTGGCTTACTGTTGTGCAATCAATAGCCCAGTCGCCAGGAAAAAATGTTGGCATTGTACGTTTCTGCAAACCACGGGATACATTGATTGTTGACGTTGTGTTATTTGCATTCGGTCAAAGTTAGCGTGGTAGTATAACCGCCCCCCAACCCGCCAATTTTCTGACGTCATCACCCAAAATTTACAAATCATCTAACAAAACCCTAAATTTCAAACCGGTGATTCAGTGTATAAAATGTGTCGTTTATTTACTAAATCAAATGTCTTAATGAATATAACTCGTCAGCTAAACGCCAACAAATATGGATTGAAGCAGAATATTTCTGTAGATAAAAAAGTGCATTTTCGAAATGATTATATCTATCTTTCCAATAAAAATTGACTTTTTGACTTTACAACACCCCGGAGTTATTGGAAATATTATGATCACAGAAGTCTGAAACAATCCTACGCAGCCACCACTGGAATAGTATAATACTAATAATATTAGTGGAGCCCGATCTTTATCTGACACTGTGCAGAAATACCGACTTTAAACAGAATGTGGGCTGCCAAGTAGCAAAAATAATATATCTTTTTAAATAGTTTTATATACAGACTCTTGTATAAATTATCCAGTAAATGTGTTATTGTGGTTTTAGTTATACGGGTGCAAATCTAATTTTGACAAACCTCAGATCAAATCATGGTGCACTCCCTGTGATCTTTGGCGTAACTATAATGGTATTGATGCCAAAAATAAGGTGACGACAAAGGTAACTATAGCGGTATTCAAGATTCAAGATTCACTTTATTGTCATTTCACTGAGTATTTGCATACACAGAAGGAAACGAAATATTGTTTCTCCCAGCTCCTGTCAGTGCATTAAGAAAGGATAGAATAAATATGTATTACAATTAACAATACCTAAAAATAAAAAAATTAAATAAGTAAACGTTTCAGACACAATTTCACACAATTTGCAGTCATTATTGATGCCAAAAATAAGGTGATGCTAATGGTAACTATAGTGGTATTGATGCCAAAAACAAGGTGATGACAACGGTAACTATAGTGGTATTGATGCTAAAGAAATAAGGATGACGACAAAGGTAACTATAGTGGTATTGATGCCAAAAACAAGGTGATGACAACGGTAACTATAGTGGTATTGATGCCAAAGATACAGTGACGCCAACAGTAACTATAGTGGTATTGATGCCAAAGATACGGTGACGCCAAGGGGCATGACACCAAGCAGCGTGACAAAGTTGTGGTATGTAACGGGTTGGGATGAGAACGTTTTGCGTTCTCAATATCGACCGTGTGAATTGTCTTTAAACTTAGCTTTAAGCTCACCATTGACTCAGAAATGATTCAGCGTGTTCAGATATTTTGCTCATCCTACTGATGTATTTAGACTTTTCATCAACACATCGTATCGTTGATATTTTAAATGTCATGTTTAAGGGTTCCCTTATTCATTACTTCTCTTTTACTGTTTTATATTTTTCTTTTCTCTCCTACTTGAATCATGAAAATGATTCTCATTCTCTCTCATCGCCTTTTCCCTTTCTTTCTTTTTATACCTCTCCCCTTTCTCCTCCCCTCCTCCCCCATTATCTCACCTCCTCCTCTATAATTGCGCTGTATCTCGGGGCAATGGGAGTGACAGGCTGTTGTTTTCTGTTCCACTTTGCTCTCTAATTAACTTGCCTGAAGACCTGATGAGAAGTCAAACATTTGGCTAAATGACATGCAGACACTCGCACAAACACTGTTTAAATTGGTGATTTGCACCCACTGAATTAAATTAAAATGTGAGTGTTGACAGACAGAAGTAACTCTCAACACTTAGAGAGCTGACGTATAGAGGCTATATTTCACTTCTCTTTAGCACATTCACAGTGTGTGTGTTGTTTACTGTTCAGTCTTACATTTTAGATTTCAGAATTAAGACATTTTAATATAAAAGGAATTACACTTTGTCACATTTTAACATGACAAAATTAAGTACAGAGGCAGAATATGGTTAGCTTAGCTTAGCATAAAGACTGGCAGTAGATGGAAACAGCTAGCCTGCCGCTGTCATAACTTAAAAAACGTTCGGTTGCACTTAACTCCACCCTCTTTTGTCACTTCTGGTTGCAAAAAACTAAGATGGTGAAGGCCAAAAACCCTGATGGTGACGGCCAAAAACCAACATGGTGACGGCCAAAAACCAAGATGGCGACGGCCAAAAACCTAGATGGCGATGGCCAAAAACCAACATGGTGACGGCCAAAAACCAAGATGGCGACGGCCAAAAACCTAAATGGTGATGGCCAAAAACCAACATGGTGACGGCCAAAAACCAAGATGGCGACGGCCAACAACCAAGATGGAGACGGACAAAAAACAAGATGGCGACGGCCAAAAACCAAAATGGCGATGGCCAAAAACCTAGATGGCAGGTATAGTTTTTAATGTTGGACAGAGCCAGTCTAGCTGTTTCCCCCTGCTTCCAGTCTTTATGCTAAGGCTAGGCTAACCACCTCCTGATTCTAGCTCCATACTTGAAATCGCCATCCAGTGAATTTCCCACCATGGAAGAAGTTGGTTTGGGTTAGAGAAACGTTAAAATAGAAACATCCCACGTCTTTAAAACCTGGGTAGTAAGAATTTAAAGGTAGAACTTCCCGTCATGGTGGTGAAACACACTTCCTCCTTGCTATTTACATTTCAGGACACCAGGCTCATTTCAGAACATTTCACGAGATCTGGTGGAGCAATTTTAGGGAAACCCGACCAAAAGTCTCCACATAGTTATCTGCCTCCCAGATGTTTGGATTGTCCTCGTTAATCTGTTTAAGAATCTGGTTTACCACATCGGTCTCTCCTTGGTTAGACTGACAGAAAGACAGCGAGACAGCTTCCCCTAAACTGAGCCAAAAAAAAGAGGGGTCCACTTTTTGTGGCTGTTGTTTTCCTGCTCAGCGTACAGTAGTTTGTTCCAGATGACCTCAGAATAGTCTCGAACTGATTGCAGGCAACTCCTCAGCTATTCCCTCCAAAAGAAATACACTAAGTATCATCTGCCAAAGTAGCAGGGAGGCTGAAAGTAGCTGAAATGATAGATAGTGGACATAAATATTCACTTTTAATTCCTCAGAATACGTCTCCAGGTAGGGTTGAATGAGCGAACACAGATTTCAAATCTTTAACAGGCCCTCCCTGTTCACCCCATTCTCTTAACTCACCGCTTCACTAAAGCTGGTGTCATTGAGATAACGATGATGTTGGGCTCCAGGGTGTTAAAATATTCAATAGGCAACAATATAAGATCGTTTTTTTTAGAATTATGGAATGATCCACCTTTGGATGACATTCGTAGTATTTCATCAAATTTCAGATCCAGTTATCGGGTTTACATTTCAATAATTTTGCAAGTAGCTAAATGCTAAAATAACTCCAGCCTGATTAATATTGTTAATTAATGTCAATGTACAACCTTAACCTACAGGGTCCGAAATTAACAAGTGCCAAATGTGGGTAGATTTTCCGTTTTGGCGAGTAAATCTCAGAAGGCTATCCACCATGCTGGCGAGTAAACGTTTGTACCAAAATAGTCATGTAATAAAAAAACTCCGCTCGGTTACACTGAGAGTCTGAGCGGCGTTTTTATGTAATTTTGGGCGCGCTGCTTCCGTCCTCTGCTCTCTTTGTCGGAGTTTGACAAAACACATGCACTGTGTTTATTTACTAGACAGTTCATGTGTTATTTGGGGATGACAACAAGACAAGACGGGGTTTCTGCCAGCGAGCGTGTGACTGATGAGGAGTATGACGTTAGTAGCAATAGCTGTGAATGTAGCAGGGCAGTGTGTGTACAGTTTAGGCTGCTTATTGGTGAATAAATGCTACAACTCCTCAAGACAGAAGCTAATGATTATGATGATGACGTTAGTCTTTAGTCATGTGACTTGTTAGTGTTGTCAGTCCCGTTAGTCGCTAGTCAGTGAAGTTACAACTGTTTCCTAACCCTAACTAATCGGTTGTGTTGCCTAAACCTAACTTCCTGTAAAAACAGAAGTTTATTCTTAAAGGACAATATGCATATAATCAATGTATATTGACACGCCGTCCCTGATCCATCCAGAAGTAAAGTGCGACAGTCTCTGATGCCGAGGGGCACTGACCAAGCGTCGGTATTTGACAAGTTGGGAGTGAGAACGTGTTCGTTCAGCTCAGTTACATCCAGCACAAGAAAAGCAAAGTTTCCTCTCAAGACAAGTTATTTCTAAGCAGGGGTGACGTCTAATTATTAGATAATGTGATACGTTGCAACATGAATTTGGAATAAATCCATTTTTATTACAGCAACTTGCCCAGGCATAGGCGCTTGGCAGGACACCATTCACACATTTGTTGCCTCAAACACACTCTTGGATGAAGACGCGTAACAGACGGCGCTGCTCCACACGTGGCCGACTCTGCACGGGGATCCCCTGAGGAGAGACTCCAGATTACAAGAACAGAAAAAAGCTGAATAATTGAGACCACAGCGAGAGACTAAACTGGCATGGGAGCGTGATACGGGTCAGCGGCAGGCGAAGGAGGCTGTGATTAATGAGCTGTGGAGGTGTCCCCGCTGCAAGCCCGGCCTCCCCTGTGTATCATCCTCCTCCTCCTCCTCCTCCTCCTCCTCCTCCTCACTTCTCTCCATCTGTTATGATACAGCTCCAACCGGTCACATTATCCTTCCGTCTGGAAACCACCGCTGCCTCGGAGCCCCTCAGGATATCAACTTTACTTTGCACCTGGGTGGCAACTGTTGCAGGATCCAGTGGACACTTTTTTTTCTTTGTCTGCGAGCGTTGACCGGGAAACCTTCAGGTGTTTAATTCAGCAGGATCTCCGTCTGTGTGTTGTTATATATCTTTATTTCTGGAGGAAAGGAAGCTGTGAGGAATTTTACGTGAGTTGCTTTCAGCACCTGGACGCTGAGGAGGCAAGCAGGATGGACTTACTCACTTACTTCTGGTTCCTAACCACCACTCTGATGTTGATCCATCAGCATCAAGGTAAACCCACCTCCAATATCTGTTTGTGGCTCCAGTTAGGGTCCAAATAGGGAGTCAAGAGTTGAGTGAGGTGCTGTAGAGCTTTGGAAGTTGCTGCAGCATTTTATTTTATTTTATTTAGTTATTCTATAGTAACATATTGAAATTTCGTGTTGAAATTGTTTATGTGCACTCTTTCTGCAGTCTGAGGTTCAGCAAACATTATTACCTGAGCTGATATTTATAAAATCATTCCTCCTTGTTGTTGCTTGGATTCTTATCGGTGGTTGTGTAAGGTCTTTATTGCAAAAACGCAAAATCTTACCAAATATATTTGTCTAATTACTCCTCAAAATATCTAACAACACTTAATATAAGACAATCACCTAACCAGTAACATTGCAATAAGATATTAAGGACTTATTTTTAGATAATGTATCTTGAATATCTTAAGTGAGAATATTAGGGCTGTCACAGTTAACGCGTTAACGCAAATTTGTTTTTCCGTCACTAGTTTCTTTAATACGTTAACGCAACTTGTGATTTTTATGGTGTCATATGAAACTAGTACCAACCATTGTCATACTAGACACACACAAGACTGAACGTGACTGACAGGCTTCGTGTGGGTTTGAGTGGCGTGTTGAACCTTTTTCAAAGACTTGACATTCCCTTCAGTCTCAGCTGGACTTTGTGGTAATAAGCAAACATTAGCATGTTAACACGCTGAATTAAGATGGTGGTCATCACCTGCTGAACATCAACATGTCAGCGTTTAGCTCAAAGCAATGCTGTCAATGTCAATTCCCCCTCAGAGTTCACAGGCACATCAGCAGCCTCACAGAGTAAATGCCTCTTACAGGCAAATACATAGTCACATTGCATTTTCATTTTCTCAAATCATGCAGAGTGTCCTTTTACACTGGCAAACTGGCTTAATTGTACATTCATTTCTACAAAGATCATAGAAGCGATAAGGAACCTCTTGACAAAGCCAAGAACCCCTACTATTCTACCATCATTGCAAAAGGACAAGGTAACCCCAAAGCCCTTCTGAAGCTACGTCAACCGGCTAATCAATTTCCTCTGGCTGCCTTTACTTAGCATCTCCAGACCACGCCCCTCTCTTTCTTGCAGAGACTCTCTGATTAACTCCTTTATTCCATCCCGACTAGATTACTGTAATGCCCTTCTCCTTGGTGCACCCACTCGGGAGTTAAAAAGACTACAGTATATGTAGAAGAGTTTGTTCTGCCACACGTGGCCCTGGGAGAACTTCACCCCTTCAGCAACTGCACTGGCATCCTAGTTAAATACCACATTTGTTCTCCTTGTTTTTAAATCTCTCCGTGGCTTGGCCCCTCTCTACCTATCAAATATTCTCCATTTCTACTCGCTTTCTGACAAGTTGGGATGACAATGTGTTGGCTAAACAGGCTGCAATTTACTGTAATGCTATCAGGCAACGCCTCACTGTCAGTTTACGTCCACTAGAAGTGCTTGTTGTTGCCACTGACGGGCTGAGATTGTTCAATCATCAATTATCAATTTACCACTTATAAATGATGGTTATTATAAAGTGTTACCAAAAATTTAAATTTGACAATATTTTGTGACGGTAACGTGTGATGGGATCAGTAAATATCCCCATTAGTCTTGTTAAAGGAACAGTTTTACCCAGAAACATCCGGCTGATCAGTGAAATCAACTCCAGTAGTTGAAATGAAAACCTGACACGGTTCTAATCTTCAGTTTACTCAGTTTACAAAAACATGTTCAAAGAAAAGGTACTCAGAAAAGGTATTGTGATGCTTTTAAGAGTTCAAAAGAGAGCCCACGGGGATAAAACGTTGAGGCAGACTGGCGTGTCGCCTGAGGAGGGGTGTGTTTATACTTGTTGACCTCGTCATTATTAAATGTGGTTTACTGAGTCCTGGCCGGCCCTAAATCCACTCATTTCCTCTTGCTCACCTCTGTGCATGCCTGTTACTGTTGGGGGGGAGTTATCACCGAGCTGAATAACTGGGCAGATGTCACTTCCATCAACTTAAAGAAACATCTTGAGGGCCTCAGAGGAATCTCTAAGCACCCGTCTGTCAACGTCTTGTCTCTTCTCATGCAGTGATGTTTCCACTCTCCATACATTTACATTTACATTCCTCTCCTTTTCCCATTGGCTCACATCCCTCTCTCTCTGTTTTTCTTTCTGTTCGTCCCGTCAAAGCCAGACATCTGAGACCTGTTAGGGTTCGCTGCAGAAAGCAACGCTTTTTAAATTGCAAACAAACACAAGACTTTCAACCAGGAGACCGCTGTTAGTGTCCCATGTGAAACATTAGTATCGTCAGTCCCGTAAGTCATGTGAGTCATTCGTCACGTGAGTCGTTACAATCGTTAGTCACATAAGTCATTAGTCAAGTGAGTCATTAGTCACGTGAGTCGTTAGAATCGTCAGTCCAGTAAGTCACGTGAGTCGTAGAAGCGTTAGTCACGTGACACGTCAGTCAAGTGAGTCAATAGTCACGTCAGTCGGACGCTATGTATGTAACTTGCGTATGTTGACACGCCGTCCCTGGTCCATCCAGAAGGAACGCTAGAGGGCTACCCCATGCGTCAGTCTCTGATGCCAAGGGGCGCTGACCAAGCGGCGGTATCTGAGGAGTAGTGATAATGTGTTGGCCAAGTGTGTAGCAGAACTATGATGACCGACACGATCTTCCCTTTAAATGCTTCACACTGTTCCTTTAAGTGTTGATGGAGAGGAGAGGATGTAAGAGACCTGTAAGATTTTCGTCCGGGGATTCAAACTGCAGGCTTAAAAAGCTCCATTTTAGACCAATAGTTTACATTGGCTGTCATGTTGGCCTCAGCACCTTTCATTACCTCCCAAGAAACTTGAGTCCACCGAGGCTAGAACAACAGGATGGACCTGAAACGCTCGGTGGCGTGTTTAACCTCCAGACTGTGTTCTTTAACTGCCCACACTGCATACCTCCAGCTCCTCTCCATAGGTTCATAAAGGTGAAGCAAGTGTTACTCAATGTGTTTCTGGGAGTCTTCTACCTGCAGCGGGAATCCTGCCAACACAAGCAGCCCGCTCATGGATTATAGGCGCCTGATCCGCTTGTATATAGTCAGATATTGTCAAACCCTGTGGAGCCTGTGGGCTTTTTCATAACAGGGCAAGAAATTAAACTTTGGCTTGGCAGTCTCCAAACAATGTACGCGCCTGAACAGGGGCTTTGCCTCTTCCCACAATTTCTTTTTTTTCTTGCATGAATACTCACACATGTACACAAAGTATGCAAGCTTATGGGCGCAAATACCTGCACTCAAAGAGCAGAAAACACTAAATAAGTTATGGGAAAAGGAGGCATGCGTCGTTACGAGGGCTGCTCGGGTGGCAAAAGAGGAACCTGACGTCTTGGAAAAATTTAAATGTCTATTAAGTGTGCTTCATTGCCTTCAGCAAGGAAACAGTAAACTACCAGTGTAGATTTTGAATATTGGCAGTTTTACGATATTAGACGGCGAATTGAGCATTTGCTCCGACCTTTTCGGAGACATCGTGACCCTTTTTAACATCACTCTAATATCTGGAGGGAGATCAGTCCACTGTTTTGTTGCTGTAACTGAAAAAGTAGTTGAGTAACGTAAATGTTGTGGATCAATGTTTTATATTTACCGTCTCCCCTCGTTGATGATCCTGTTTGTCTTAGTATGTACTGTATACTGCATGCTGCGTTCCTCAACAGTTTCTGCAAATTCCTCTCAATATTTTTTCTTGTTGGCTCCCAGTGAACATGAAATAAGGACATAATTTACTTAAGCACAATGTGGCTTTGTATAACCACAGGAACAATATTATTACGTGAGGTTTCTCTGCTTTTGGCGTCCGCAAACATCAAGTTAAGTGTGTGGGTTTTCTCTGTTTGTTTTGATTAATGCTGTCTGTTGCAGCAGCTGCAAACAGCTCCCCGAACCGCTGATACTGCTGCAGTACAACGACATGGAAACCACTGATGGAGTCGACGGTTTAGTGGGATTGTTGTTCACGTCGTGAAAAAGCACAAATTGTGGTCTGCTGGTGGCAAACGATGGTCATGTGGTATTAGCGCTGTGATGTGACCTCGATGGGAGTTTAACGAGGACTTGTTGAGCTGAACCCCCGACTGTGGCGAGCCTTGATCTACACAACGAGCTACGCAGGGAGCAGAAATTGTAAACCTGAAAATGTAGCAGCCTCGTGTGACCTACCTACAAACAGGGAGAGACTCACCAAACCTGCAGACACAACTCAGGCTCACAGCAGTTTGTGAAATGGTGACAAAATTTGATATGTTTGATTTGTGTACATTTGTGTTCCTTTCAACAACGGATTTTTCAAGCTTTATACTACGAATGTCCAGCAACACGTGACGTACGTGTCAATTTCTGCTCCAGTCTTTTCAAAATTAAACTATTTAGGTTTAGAAATAGATCGACTTGGTTAGGATTAGGCAACAAAACTACTTAGGTTAAAGAAAAGATTGTGGTTTGGGTTAGAATAACACCGGAAGTGGCGTAACTTAAGTACGGAAGTTACATGACAAGAACTACTTAGATAGCTTTAGGAAAGGATCGTGATTTGGGTTGAAATAACTCCGAAAGTGGCGTAACTTCAGTATATAATAAGAGTATTTCTTATTATATACTTATATAAATACTTGACAAATCTCCCTTTGAGGTACATTTTGAACAGATAAAAAATTGTGTGATAATTTGTGATTGATCATGATTAACTCTGGACAGTCATGCGATTAATCACGATTAAATATTTGAATCGATTGACAGCCCTAATAGATATGAATAGTGATGACAAAAAAATCACACCCACGAAGTTCCTCATAGCTTCTTAATTTAGCTCTCAAAGTGCACTAGATTGATGCATATCATGCCCCTGGACTTCCATAGAGGGTCCGAGGTCCACCCACAACAGTCTCACTGAATCCTGAAGGAAACACGTATCCCTAAAGGCCCCAGACCTGCAATCAGCCAGGCTGTGGCATGTTTAGTTCAGCTCGAGCCAAGACGACGGAAAGAGAGCCTTTATTAAAGTAAGAATTACGCAACCGATCTCAAGGTTGCGTTTTTTAAATTCTTCTTTAATAACGGCTGTGGAGAACAGACAAGATAATAAACTGTCCATCATGGAATTAAATAATGTCAGAGAGGACGAGATGACGGGTTGTTTTTCTCTGCTGACATACCTGATGGCTGACGGTGCGTAGAGTGGTAGTGGTGGTGGTGGTGGTGGAGGGGGGATACCGGAGTGACCCAGCCCATCTGTCATTACATAAACCTGGAAGGACGTAATGAGTTTACACTGTTTGATCCATGAGATATTTGACATTATAGATGTGAAGAAACTCGAGCCACCACACATAACTGGCTGCAATGTTTGATGCAGTTTGGCACAATTTTGTTACTCGAGGTCGTAGTTTCAAAGCAAAAGCTTGACATTTTACCAAATACGGTCATTCCTCGTTGAGTTAGATGTTTAGTCTGATACCACTCTCTCATGTTTGAGCAGTAAAAATGAAGCCACAACACACTATTTAATCTGTTTGATTCTTGTACATAGACACAAACTTCACTTTTTTTCGTGACACTCAGCACGACTTTCAACAACATATTTTTCATTTCATTTCATTTTGCGTTTTCCTACAAATGGCCAGCAACACTTGATGCATGTGGCAAAATAAACGACTTAGTCAGGTTTAGGAAAAGGTCGCGGTTTGGGTTAAAATAACTCCGAAAGTGCTGTAACTTAAGTACGGAAGTTACATGACAAATAAATCCACGTTGACTTGTGGTGTCAGACGGTACATGAACAGTCTGGTGTTTTTTTGACCCACCCATCCACCATGAAAAAAAAATTTAAATTTGTGTCCATGTGCATGAATACATAAAATTTTAACTAGTTTACGAACTTCTGTGCGACTCGGCTGGAAGCCACTATCAGCAGCGTCAGAATTTGTATGGTCGATGGTTATTTTATTGTCTTTGAGCAGTTGCCATCCAGCGATTGGAGCATTTTTACACTTCAGTTGTTGCACAGATTAAACAAAGATATAACATTTTAATTAGTGAAGTGCCGATGGACGACGCAGCAAAGCTAGAATCATCCCATTTCAAAATCAACAAACTGTATAATGATGAACCTTTGTGAACTTCCTCACGTCTTTGAGTAGTGGTATTTTTGAAGTTCAGTTCACAGGAGGACAAGGTATAAATCTGAATGTGGTTAATTGCTCTGAAGTTGCTGTAATGAGAGCATCACTTGCTGATTATCCTTCCGTCTGTTGCTCCAACCTGCTTGTCTAACCTTATAAAACCAGATGTCATCAGGATATTGCATTATGTGGGTGTGTGTGTGTTTTGGAGGATATGTGATGCCGTGGATGAATAGCGTGACATCTCCATACCTAATGGATTAAACCCCGTGGCATTCTTCTCAGCGTCAGCACAAAACACCTCTGTTCAGCCCAGTTTGGTTTGGCAGCGCCGTAAGAGACCTCACCAACCGTTTGGGAGGTTTTGTGTGTATTCGTGAAGACAAACTGTAGATAAGTTCACTTTTCAAAAGTGTATCCAATCTGGGGGATCAAATTTGTTTAAATTGATCTAATATCTCTGAATTATGCTTTTCGGGAACCTTCATGCTCCAACAAACACCGCGGCCATCAGGTCTCATTATCAGGGTTTTATTCCAAACAGCGAGTTGTGTCAACTTATATGATGTTGACCCCACATGAGGTCAGGAAGTCAGAGTTAAACCTGCAGCTGGTAATTATCAACATTACCAGGACTTTTAGGCTGAGCAGGAGTTTAGGGTTTCATTCAAGGGATGTGGTGAATTACCTTGTGCTTTCTCCAACCACCATGAAATCTAACATTTCCCTACTTTTAAACCTCTATATCAAACTTTTCTTCAACTTTCCCCTTTTTGTTCTGAACATATTTAAGTTTACATTCAGCGTTTCTAACCAAAACATATTGCTAACAAACATGCTATATACATTTCATTCCTCATGTTGGCCAGCAGTGTTCATTTTCCTGGTAGGGAGACTTTCGAGAAACCACCCAGGAGCCGTATTACAGAAACTTCTTAACTTGCAGGTCCTATCTTAACTGTTTGGTAACCATGGTAATTAGGGTTAGGAACTGATAGGGAAGCTGGTTTACTAAATGGATTTCCACCCTAATGAACTATAATATAACAAACATGTCAAATGTAAGCATTTAAAAGAAAACATAAGTTTTGTTTCATCTTTCATGCAGCATGCAAGATGGCGATAGACAGAAATAAAGATGGCGACGGCCTAAACCCTAAATGGCGACAGCCAAAAATCTAAATGGCGACAGCCAAAAACAACATGGCGACGGCCAAAAACCTAGAAGGTGACTGCCAAAATCCAAGATGGCCCCTCTCTTATATGTACATTTTATGTTCTATTTCACTCCGGTCGATACGTTTTCTGCTTTTTATCTCTTTTGTAAAGAACTTGCCAAATAATTCATCATCATCATCATCATCATCATCATCATCGTCATCATCATCATCATCATCATTAGTACAATGCAAAGAATGTCGGCGTCCTCATTTAATCTGTCAGGCAGAACCCGGGTCAAAGAGAACCATCATGTTAAAAGGGGTCTGATGGGGTTTGAAGTCACAATGAACAGTAGCTCCATTATTCTCTCTCATTACCTTCTTCTTCATGATACATTAGCGATGCTGCTGTGCTTGACAGATCTGTCTGGATCACACAGGTGCAGGTGAACCCTGAGGCCTCACATGTACCTGAAACTACCTCACAACAACAGACATGTCTCAGTCAAGCTGCCAGGAGGAGCGCCGGGCTTTGAAACAAATGTTCATATTGTTATTTAGATAAATACCTAGATGGCGATGGCCGGACGTGATGCCTCGTCTCTCGAATCGCGCCGCCACGCTACCAGAAGGCGTAGCTCTGCTGCTGGGCGCTGCCTCGCACACTACAGGAACAAAAGTGTTAAATTTCAACACTGACTTTTAGTTTCCCACAGGACACAAACGGCGGTCTCCTGGGTGACAGTCTTGTGTTTGTTGGACCCATAAATCACCCAAACCGACTCCCCTACATTTACGTTTCCCTCGAAACGTAATTTACAGTGCAGTTTATTTGTATGGGAACGCAATTTTTTTAGGAGACGGGGCTGGTCTGTGGAGATTTAACATGAATAACAACCTATAGTATTTGATTCTCTCGGGGACGCAGCAGTGTAAAGAACAGACCTGTAACCATTTATGGTGACAAGAGGTGTTATTTTGTGCCTCTGTGTAAATCTCTCTTTAGACGCCCAAACATTCCCAGTGTGCAGCGAGAGCAGCATCAAAGGCCGTCTGTGGGCTTTCAGGCTTTATGGGGCTCTGTGTGGACATGTGTGCATGTTACAGCAGAACATTTCTGCTCACGCTGTGGTTGTTGTGCAGTAAAGTAGGAAGAGGCAGAGAGTGTTGATTGTTGTTATTATTCTGCTCTGATGAAGACCTTGCGGCCGAGACGCTGAATGAATGAAGTCATTTCTGTCTCTACGGTGAAGTTGTCAATGTTTTTTGTTTTTTTTCAGGATGCCGGTGCAGCTGCGGTTAGCAGAAGGCTAAATATTAGAAACAATTAGGAGGGCCCTCTGGTGCAGCTCCTCCAGAAAGCCCAACTGCAGTATTCTTTAACATATGAATGCAACTTGTGATGTTTAGGTTGTAGCGGGCTCAGTTCTAAAGCTAGAGTGAAGGTACTGGTATCATATGAAACTAGAAAACCTGATGAATCCATCGGTACCAACCATGTCATACTAGCGCTAAATTTTGGCAAGGAAAAACTGGCATGGCCATTTTTAAAGGCATATTTGTCCACTCCCATGTTGATTAAATACTTGACAAATCTCCCTTTCAGGTACATTTTGAACAGATAAAAAATGTGAGATTAATTTGTGATTAATCGGGATTAAATATTTTAATCGATTGACAGCGCTATATACAATATAATCTTTAAAGTAAATTTCAACATTTAGTTTTCATCATCACTGTTTGTTTGACGATGAAAACTAAATGTAAAAATTAACTTCAAAGATGTATATTATGACACAGCAACAGAAATATAATCAATAGATATACTAATTGATGCTAAAACAATAACAATACTAACCACCACTCTTCCACTTGTGCTTCCCAGCCACTGCCTTCTCTGTTACGAGCCCCACAGCGGAGGAGGGCCCCCTGGCGCAGCTCCCCCACGCGGCCCACCGGCGAGAGAAACGCTGCTCTTGCGAGAACCAGAAAGACAAGGAGTGTATTTTTTTCTGCCACATCGGTATTGTCTGGGTCAACACGCCGAGGTGAGTTTTCTTTTCACACTTTTGAAACTCAGCAGCGTTTAAATGTGATGATAAAACAAATCGAAGATGAGGAGTAGTCATTAATCTTTCCCTCCAGTAGCAGCAGCAGCAGCAGGGAGGTTTCCGAGGGAGGACGGGAGGCGTTCACACATAAAACTAAGATTAACTTTACTGCTCTGCAGGTCAGTGAGTTTCAGAGTAGAAAGTGACACCATCAGTCATCATACTCGCCAAAAATATGAGGAGCATTTTGAAACCTCAGCAGCATTCTGGTGACTTTTAAAGAATGGAAAAAGCAAAATAATAATAATTTTATCTTAAATTCTGTTCATTTCTCTTTTAATTATCAGGAAAATAAAATGGAATAATTCGCCCCTCTGGTGTGAACTATCTTTTAGAGCTCTCCGTCTCTCACTCACTGAAGGTCCTTTCAGACACAAAGGCACCATTTATTTCCAATGGCTAGCGCCGCGCCACGACGGCTTTTCGCTGCGGCGAGCAAAATCCAACTTTGGGCGCTGCATGGCGAGCGCACCTCAAACTTCATTGTGTCGCGAGCGCTCATAGAATCCATTTCACATACAGTATCTTTAGGTCAGAGGTCAAGGGACCCCTTTGAAAATGGCCATGCCAGTTTTTCCTTGCCAAAATTTAGCGCTAGTGTGACCTGGTTGGTACCGATGGATTCTTTAGGTCTTCTAGTTTCATATGATAACAGTATCTTCACTCTAGCTTTAAAACTGAACCGCTACAACCTAAAATCACAAGTTGCATTAATGCGTCGAAGAAATTTGTGGCGCTAAAATGAATTTGCGTTAACTTTGACAGCCCTAATTATTATGAAAAACAACTGAGGTTGTAGCAGGCTCAGTTTTAAAGTTAGAGAGAAGAAACTGGTACCATATGGACAATATTAGTTATGGTTTTGTGTTGATAATTGATTTCCAATAATAAATATATACAAACATTTGCATAAAGCAGCATATTTGTCCACTCCCATGTTGATAAGAGGATTAAATACTTCCTAAATCTTCCTTTAAGGTTCATTTTGAACAGATAAAATGTTTAGATCAAATATTGTATTTATTTTTATTATATCGATTGACAGATGTAGTAATTAGATATATCTTGGGCAGCACTGTAATAGATTTCATGAACTGTCTAAAGGTTTCTGTGAGCGGTTCATATTTTTAAAACGCCCGGCCTCAAATAGGAACCAGACTCGGTAGCAATTAACTTCATTTTAGTTCAGTATGCACAAGCAACGAGTGAGCAGTTAGATGTGGCGGCGCTAATAAGAAAGAGCACATTTCCTAACGAAGGGTAATTTCTGCTGTGTTTCCTCTTGCTGTTTCTAAATAGCCCGTTTTAACCCTTTTAACACGAAGCCACCGAGGAGACCACAAAGAGTCCTAAATCCCTGTGGTGGGACCCTGATCTGAACTCCTTAAGACCAGCTCACATTAAAGTGTTTGATTAAAATGAGGAGGGTCTGTTTGGCTTTACTGAAGGTGAACATATGATGGTATATCATACAGTGGTGAACATCTACAACCCTTTAATGAGAATGTTAAAATGATTTCAGATTATTTCTTCCAGCTTTAATCTCGTATCGTCGTATTTCAACAAATTCAACCAACCTGTGTGATTATGTGTCACCGAAAATAGCTTCCAGAGATGAGCCAAAAACGGCTCCAGCGGTGGTGGACCCTCTCACTAAGATTGTTAGTTTTAGTCTAAACATAGCAGTGTGGTTAAATGCAATCTCCCCTGCCCTCACCATAAAGGCGTTTTTTAAACGGCACTAACTACACCACTAAACCCTGCAGGCGACAGGGAAGTCTTCTGCGATGCATCCTGCTGACGCCATTTTGTTTTACATATTAAACTAGTCGTGCTAACGTGGTGAAAGCTCGACGGTGAGTGTACCTACTGTCAAGTATTGTGTGTGAATCACAGCCTGATACACAAGTTTATTCAGACTCATATCCACCGTCACTGCTGCCACTAATACTCACTAGAGCACCACATGTGGATTCATCCGCCGCTGAAAGTAGTCCCCAACAAATGTACTATTTCCTGCTGTTTGTTTGATTAAAAACTACAGTGAGCAGCTGTTTAAGGAAAAAAATATTTACGTCTTCAGTAGGAACCAATGGGCCACAGACAGGAACTCAGTCCAATAGAGTGCTGCAGGGATGGCGTATTTTTGTAGGCAACGTATCCTCATACAGAGCAGTCTCTCCTGGAAGTCATTCATAGTGTTGCCATTCATCAAAAAGAGATCCTGGGAGAGATCCTGAGAGAGATCCTGAGAGAGATCCTGGGAGAGATCCTGAAAGAGATCCTGAGAGAGATCCTGGGAGAGATCCTGAGAGAGATCCTGAGAGAGATCCTGGGAGAGATTCTGGCGTCGGAAAGGTGTAGAGAGAGCAGGTTGCAGACGATCTGACAAGCACGTTGTTTGGAGCATGTTGACGGATGAAAGGTGCGGAGGTCCGCGTGGTGATTGATTGGGTCTGTTGTGAGTTCATGCAGGAGATGAGTTCACGTCCCGTAGACATTAACAAGCATCGCTCAAAACAGTGAGGCGACACACATCAGCTAAAAGCACAATATCACTCTATATTTCAGCTGCTTGGCAGTAATGTTAGCTGACCAGACCAAGGTCTCTCCATGAATCACTGCTGATCCTGGTGTTGGCTTTTCCCGCCTCAGCCTCCCGACTGCGGCCTGAGGGAACAGGGGAGACACCGGAGTTTTGGTCGGAGACGATAACGTTTCTCTCTGCGGAGCCCCGTCACTTCACAAGACACGGGAAACCTCTGTTGGTCTGGAGGAGCTGCAGCAGTTATTTCTGCACAAACGTCCACTGAACATTCACTAGATATTCTCAGAGCTAAACTAACATGTATGTGAGCCATGCTCTTTTGCCTTGTTTTAGGCTTTGAACGTTAATGTACTTTGTCATATAGTCCAATATTAAGGTTATGGTCTGGTGACAGGATTGCACATAACCCAGAGTATCACACAGCTTTGAATAGAGGCGAGTAGGTGCAGCAGAGCCGTAACTGATGGAGCTGCAGTTCAATAGTTCAGGTCACTTGGATTCGATCATCCCCGTGATGAAACACAGTAAAAGCAGTAACTGAAGGAGGGGACCTCTCTGGAAGTGAAGGTAGCACAGTTGTAAAACTTAACTGAAGGTTAACAAAGCGTGGAAAGGAAAACACATGACGTTGCAGATATGAGCAGACGGAAGCTGTGAGAGCGTTGGAAGTGGAGAGCAGAGGAAGGCTGGGAGATGAAAGGGTCACAACTGAACACAAAGTGGAAATGGGATCCAGATGTTTTACTGTAATGTAACACAACAATGCGTTCACTGTAACATGCTGTGTCACAACTGGACTCAAATTCAGTCCTACTGCTCGTCCCAGAAATGTTAAATATGTGACACAAATGAAGCAATCTTTGTTTTGACATGCTGTTCAGCCCCGGGCATATGCCAACAGTTCTCCCTGTGGTCCAGTTAACCCCCACCACTACCACTAATCCAGCATAGGACCCCCTTTAACCTTCAGCCGGCTGACATCCGACACAGCGGTCACACTGGCACCAGATGGATCAGCAGCAGGATGATTCACTGCAGCTGCACAAAAGAAAAACAGTCTACTGAAAACTGGAAGCATGTTTCACAAAATATCCACCCGATTCGACTATCGACTATCGGGCCATTAAATGTACGTTATCGGTCGCTATAAGCACCACAGATGTGGGTCAGTAGGGGTCTACTACGCCTACTTCGTTATAAAAGTGAAAGTGAAACTTAAAAGCAACACATTCTAACATGTAAAACTGAATGAAACGTTGCGTTTTGGACACAAACAAAATGGCTTCTTTAGGTTCAGACGACAAAACTACAACTCCTTTAGGTTTAGACGACAAAACTACAACTCCTTTAGGTTTAGGCAACAAAACTACAACTTCTTTAGGTTTAGGCAGCAAAACTACAACTCCTATAGATTTAGGCAACAAAACTACAACTTCTTTAGGTTTAGGCAACAAAACTACAACTTCTTTAGGTTTAGGCAGCAAAACTACAACTTCTTTAGGTTTAGGCGACAAAACTACAACTTCTTTAGGTTTAGGCAACAAAACTACAACTCCTTTAGGTTTAGACGACAAAACTACAACTTCTTTAGGTTTAGGCAGCAAAACTACAACTCCTATAGGTTTAGGCAACAAAACTACAACTTCTTTAGGTTTAGGCAACAAAACTACAACTCCTTTAGGTTTAGGCAACAAAACTACAACTTCTTTAGGTTTAGGCGACAAAACTACAACTCCTTTAGGTTTAGACGATAAAACTACAACTTCTTTAGGTTTAGACGACAAAACTACAACTTCTTTAGGTTTAGGCAATTTGCACTACATTTGGTTGTGTGAATGTTTAACACTGACTCTTTAGTTTTCTGTCTTCCAGCCACGTGGTTCCTTATGGATTCGGTCCTGTCCGACTGAGGCGGGACCTCGGACGCTGCCTCTGCACAAACACACAGGACGTCAAGTGTGTGAGCTTCTGCTCTGTGCATACGCAAACAGAGTGAGGACACACAAACACACAAACACTGTTGAAAAGTTAGTAATCAGCTGTTATATTGATATTTCATTCAATAAAAACTACTCTATCGGAGATAAAACAGAATAATTCAGACACCAAATGTTTTATTGACATGTGACATCGTTTTTTCCCCAAAGGAAGAATGAAATAATTCAAACTTCTGTTTAGTCAATGTCCCAACAGTGTTGCATGATGGGACACTACTGCTAAACTTGGTTGTTGAAGAAGTTACATTAGGAGATAATAATACAATTTTACAAGAAAAAGTTAAATTAGGAGATGAAGTTACAGTTACAGTCGGAATAACAAAATACACTCAAACTGTTTCTCATTGTGTTCATCAGAGGGGAAAATGCTGCGGTGACGAGGACGACTGACAAACAATTGAAGAGATACAGAGCTGCATTCTGGGAAAAAAGGAGCCGACATGCACTCAAACACCAGACCTGATCAGTAACAGAAGACCTTTATGCATCAGAACTAACAGAAACAGTTTGTACAGTGTGTGTGTGTGTGTGTTATGTAAATGTAATGACGGTGAAGTATTAAGAGAGGAGCGCTGACCACTGACAAGCTCATGTTTTTAACATTTAGCTGATGACACACAGGGAGGGAGTTGAACCTGTGACCTTTCGGTTAGCTCAGCCGCAGGGAGAAATGTCCAGACATTTACAATGTTTTTTGGTATTTTAATTCTAAATTCTTGCTGTAAATTGTCGGTGTGGTCTGTTTCTGATCCACAGCTCTGTTGTTGAGAGCTGAAAACCTCACATCTCCACAGCGACAAATCATTTTTTCAGGTAGGAACAGCCGTGATTTAAGCAGGACAGCCACAACTTCATGTTTGTCCGAGTCTGTTTTGAAGGTTTTTATGAACCCAGATTAAAGAACGGCGAAATATAGATCATACCATGTAAATAAATATATATATATATTTTATTAATAGACGCTTTTTAATATTTGAGAGATGGTTGTTAAAAAGCCAATGACTGAGTGTTAGGGCCACAAAAAATCTGACATTTGAAGAATTAAGTTATTTTGAGCAAAAAGTTGTAATATGAAAACAAATAAAAATGTATTATGAAATAAAGTTGTATCAAGATGAAGTTGTAATTTTACAAGAAAAAGTTAAATTAGGAGATAAAGTTACAATTTTACCAAAAAAAGTTACATTAGGAGATAAAGTTGTAATTTCATAAGAAAAAATTACATTAGGAGATAAAGTTACAATTTTACAAGAAAAGTTAAATTTGGAGCTAAAGTTGTAATTTTACAAGAAAAAGTTACATTAGGAGATAAAGATACAATTGTAGAAGAAAATAAAATTACAATAAATTTTTTAGAAAAAGTCATGATATTTTATGATATTATGAGAATAAAATGAGGAAAGATTTCAGGAGCAATGTCTTATGTTATGTTATGATTTGGGTAGATAGCATTACAAATGAATGTTTTAATAATGTCCTGACATTATTACAGTTACTGACTCTAAACTCACTGTACTATATTAATAACTTTATACGTTTTTATCAAAATATTTTGACTTTATTCTCAAAATATTAGCTATAAATACACAAATATAGTTCAAATTTTACAAGAAAATAATTTCTTGACGTATTACAATTATTTTGTGAAATTAGGACTTTATTTTGAAATGTGCGTTTTTCATGTGAAATTACAGCTTTTTCTTGAATTATGATTTTTTCTTGTATATTTTCAACTTTATTTTTGACATATAACAATTACTTTAAAGCTTTATATAAATAAATATATAAACAATACAGCTTTTTCTTCTAAAATTTCAACTATTCTTGAGAGATAACAACTTGTTTTCACATAATTACATCTTTATCTTGTATTATTAATACTTTTACTGCTCTTAATACTTTTTCGAATTTATTCTCAAAATCTTAGATTTATTTTTTTATATATTTTGTATATTATATATATATATTTATACAGTGGCCCGTATACTCTGACATTTTCCACAAAGAATAAGCTATTATTGTGACAAGTATAATGTGACATGAGTGGTTTCTTGCGTTAATATAACTAAGTTTTACAGAATTACAACATAACACTGATGTAATGTAACCCCCCCTCAGTCTTTTATTTGTGCCTTATTGATACTTTAATTACTCCTCCCTGAAAGAGATGTAGAAATATTTATTTTTGCTCACAGTGTGTAATCGTGCATGTGGGAACAGAACTAAAATAACATTTATCAGCGCCTCCTCAGGTTTAGTGACTTGACATTTGACCTTTGATGTGACAGGAAGTGCTGACACTGATCACCTGAGGAGCTGGAAGATTATAAAGCCTCTTTATAGCCGTCATAAAACCGCGTCTTAGTCCCGCCCATGGGAGCTGCAAGCGGAGGAGGCGAGGGAACGGGCAAATAAAAGCAGTTTTTAAGTAATGTAATGTAATGGGCCATTTAACTTTAACTGTGCCTTCTAAATCGCGTCGGGGTGCAGCAACCAGTTGAATTTAGGTAGAACTTTACCTTAACTTTAACTTTTATGTTTTATAACTTAATAACTAATATTACAAGAGGCAGAATCGTGGCTTTCTGTTAACGGTTTTCATTGTATTTTTTACCAAAATTCAAATAATGCAAATCTCAGTTTTTTTTCTCCCTTTTAAAGTTGCACCTGAATGCCTCCCGCTCAAAAGAGAAGTTTGAATAAAGTATTGAATAGAATTGTTGGAAGAAAAATACAAACAAAACTGTAATGAAAAGAAAAAAATAATAAAAAATACTCTTATAGATAAAGTACAAAACTACCGTGCAGTTCTCCACCAGCTGACGGTAATATGACGTTTGATTGATCATCGTAGACGGATTCACTTCATCCGCACAGAGGTCAGAGGTCAGAGCGAGCTGAGAAAGATGAAGACGAGGATGTTAAACGGCTTTGAAATGGCGTCTTCGTGAGGCCTCGTTTCATCAGAATGAGTTATTTTAAAGCTGCCCACACGCACGCAAACGATGGAAAAACGATGAACTTCAACAAAGGTTATCCAAACCTCCTCACGCTGAAACACATCAGTGAAGTAGTTTATAATGTCGGCGCCAAGTGAAACATTCAAAGAGTTTTGTTCCAAAAAACGAGGCAGTAAAACATCTTTAGCAGGAGTTTCTGATAAATAAAAAAAACACATCCAGCAGCAGGTCACTCTCCGTCTTGGCACGAAAACAACATTTAAGATGTATAATATTTCATCATATT
>CAKAOH010007146.1:0-24133 GCA_916701665.1 Sebastiscus tertius | reverse complement strand
AAAGGAAAGGAAAGGAGAGGGTAAAGGAGAGGAGACGAGAGGAGATGGCAGGAAAAGGAAAGGAAAGGAAAGGAAAGGAAAGGAGAGGACAGGAGAGGAGAGGAGACGAGAGGAGGGGAGACGAGAGGAGGGGAGACGAGAGGAGGGGAGACGAGAAAAAGAGAGGAGAGGAGAGGAGAGGAGAGGAGAGGAGAGGAGAGGAGATACTTGATATACAGACTCAATCAGAGTCTGCCAGTTTGACTTTTCCACTGGTTGCACACTCAATGGGCACACCATGACTCCAGCATGACTGGTCGGGAATCAAACCATCACTGACGGGGGAGGAAGGACGAAAGGGGGAGAAACATCCATCTCTTTTAAAAATGTACTATATGTCGTGTCCTTATCAGATCCTTCATCTCACAGTTTAGGTTTTTTGGGTACAGGGGGAGATATACTTGGATTTTATATCCAGAGTTAGAAAACCCCTATCTGAAAGACATCTCCACTGAGCCAGACAGGGAAAATAAATATAACATAAACACCAAAAAGATCCTTCATAACTACAGGAAGACGAGCAGAGCCAGAGGCCAAATTACCCCAAAAGTACAAATCGAAGACAAGAGCAGCAAATAAACTCTTTGTCCAACAACTGGTTGCTTCTATTCACACTCAAGATGAGTCAAATATGGCCATTATGTGGATACCCTAACAATAAATAAAACCAAGCTAATTAATTAGAGAGGGAAAGTGCATATATATATATATATATATATATATATATATATACACACATGTGCGACACACAAATACAAATCGTAACCTTAATTAGCCTGTAAATCTTGATTTTAGCCACGTATACACACAAAAAAACAAATATTCTCCAACCCCAATTATCAACTGTCTCTTAGTAATGCCTAGAGTCTGTTTAGCCACTATTGGATTAGATGCTGAATTGAGTTGGGACCATCTATCTTTGAGAATAATTAACTATCCAGAATGTTGGACTAACTTATGTAACCACCAATTAGGAGATCACAAACAATGCTTTCAGAGGGAGCTGGAGGATTTTAATGAGGTTTAATGACTTGTTGATTGGTTGGTGGGGTTTGTTTAGAGAGGTAACGTGGAGTCGACGTGCTGGGAAGAGTTTAAAAAAACAAACTCCCCCATCTGCACACCTCTGGTACCATGTATATACAATAACAGTGGGTATATGTGCATGTGTTTGCATCTGTGTCGTATGTCTGAGGCGAGGTTTGTGTGTGCTTATCTAGAGCTCCCCTCCACAATCAACCAACCCCCCCAACACCACACGGCCACACGCCTACACACACACACACACACACACACACACACACACACACACATCTGTACAGGCTACTTCAGAAGCCCGGCCCCAGACAGGGTGAGCAGATCAATCAATTACATCTCTGCTCCAGCAATCAAACAAGGTTATTATCAGGCAGCAGCTCACCGACCTGGAAAGGCCTGGCCAATCAAAGGCTGCTGTGATGTGGGGGCCGGCGCTCGCTCATGTGACAGTAACACAGAGTGGCAGCTCATGTTGTCAAGGGATGGAAGGATGGGAAGAGGAAAAGACGGACGACCGAGGTTGAATTCAAAGGAGAAAATCTGTAAATCGCCCATCTCCGGCACTCTGTCTTTACCTTGACATTACTCTCGGAAGGACAGGAGGAGATAAGAGACACAGAATACGGTATATTCTTGTTTTAAGAATGTAGTAAAACTCCATCTTTGTTTGGCTTTTGCTTCCCTGAAAAATGACAGAAAAAAGGAGTGAAGAGTGAGGGATGTGGCAACACATGGCGAAAGCATCTCTTCATTGTGGATCAGTAATTCTCGTCTTGGCAGCAGCTCCCTCTGGCATTTATTCAATAAGCATTCAGGGCATTCTGTCCTCCCACTTCTGTCCTTTCATAGCAACAGGTCTGAAGAACCATATTAGGCTTAATTAAATTATCCTACACTCCAAAAAAAAAGGTTTTTATTTCATTAAATTATCGTTGGTAACACAATTCACCAAGACACACAAACCTACAAAACCTCCAGAGAATACGACCTAATCTCTTTCAAAAGCAGCCAATCGGAGACAACCAGGCACTGCGGGGGATTGCGGGGGACTGTGTGAACATCTGTGTGATTATGACCTGGTCATCTGGACATGCTGCAAAGACATATAAAATGTTTGTCTTTGTGTCCTGGCACAATTTCTCTCTAATCTGACCGGGCAACAATTCCCAGTATCCGTTATTTTTCCCCCCACGCGGACCTAAAAACCTCGGGGACCTTCAAAGCCGACTTCATAAGGAGTCTACTGCTGAGCGTTCAGACAAACTACACCCCCTTAAGCTCCGACTGACGACTGTCTGCTTCACATGAGTCTGTTGGACAGGTTGCCCTGGGAACCGAGTCTGATTCCATTATGGGATGGATAAACGCAATCAAAGAGTTTATCCACCTTCTAAAGCCAGAGAAAAGACCCCCGCAATGATGGATCTAATCTCCTGCACAATATCTGCTGTGTGTGTGTGTGTTGGGGTGTGTGTTATGCCCACAGTGTGTATGTCTGTCTCTGTACATGCGTGTGCTTGTAAGACATGATGAGATTGAAAACTCTGCACCTCACTAGAAAGTGGCTGAAGTTGCACTTTTGGAAAGCGATAAAACCGGCAGTATTATTTACAACATGGTGTGTGCGTGTATGTGTGTGTGTGTGAGTGTGTGTTGTCCTGCGTGGAGGGCATCAGAGAGATAAAAGAATAAAGATACGGCAATGCTGCAGCTAGTGACAGGCAGGAGCACCTGACAGATTCATAGCAAACTGGCATTGTGTTTTGCGAGACATCCAGCGGCTTTCCTTTCCTATACACACTCTATACTTTCCATCTGTCTTCTGCTACTTTCCATCCATGTGTCTTTTTGTTTTTTTCTCTTGGTCGGTATTTAGTAGGAGTGAGCAGCTATCCCTCTCAGGCAGCTAAGTCCCTATTTAGACCAGTGGGGCAACCTCTGGGGTCTGAGAAGTGAAGCCAATGCTGAAGTGCCTCAAACTTGCATTCTTTCTAACAGCCAGTAGGGGGCGACTCCTCTGGTTGCAAAAAGAAATCTTATTGTATAGAAGTCTATGAGAAAATGAGCCTACTTCTAACTTTATTTATTACCTCAGTAAACATTGTAAACATGAGTTTATGGTCTCAATCACTAGTTTCAAGTCTTCTTCAATACAGCATGATGTTCATTTAGTAAATTACGGTCCCATTTAGAGTCAAATAGACCATAAAGCAGGGGATGCTTTATGGCGTGGCTACTTTTGTGATTGACAGGTCACTACCACGGCGTTGTCCGGTCTGGGAGTTGTCCATGTTTTAACCCTTTCACAGTGTTTTTTCAGTTTGTGAAAGTTAATTGTGACATTTTGGTCGCCAAAAAATGTGTTATAATAAGGTTTTTTTTGGCGACAAAAAGGAATTTTCATGAGCTGAAAACACACTGTGAAAGGGTTAAAGTTTGAAGACGAAAACACGGACAACTCCCAGACTGGACAATGCCGTGGTAGCAACCTGTCAATCACAAGGTAGCCACGCTCTAAAGCATCCCCCGCTTTATGGTCTATTTGACTCTAAATGGGACCATAATTTACTAAATGAACATTCATGCTGTATTGAAGAAGACTTGAAACTCGTGATTGAGACCATAAACTCATGTTTACAATGTTTACTGAGGTAATAAATCAAGTGAGAAGTAGGCTCATTTTCTCATAGACTTCTATACAATCAGACTTCTTTTTGCAACCAGAGGAGTCGCCCCCTGCTGGCTGTTAGAAAGAATGCAAGTTTAAGGCACTTCAGCATTGGCGTCTTTTCATACCCGGGAGGTTGCCGCCTGCTCCAAACTTTTAAAAGTTATGTTTCTGAAAACTTAGCAGGACACAAAAGCACACACACCAGCCACATAAGTAACCAAAGCACATAGAGTTACCAGAAATTTGCCAAAAACCTGAAGCTGTATTGACTTTTTCACAAAGAATGTAGCCAAATGTGTTTCTCAAGACTCTCCAATCAATTTTCCGATACCCACTAGTTACACCCTACTTTAGTTCCTTGCCATCCTCTCTTTTCATTTTCTCCCCGTGTGCAGAATATTGCAGATATTTAAAGAGTGTACATGTGCATATAAAATAAACAACTTCAATTCAAAGCAAGCCAACATGCCACCCAGCATACATGCAATCTAAGAGCCTTTCTATTCCGCTGCATTTTCTTTCTTCTTCCTCTGACTTATCTCTCTCTCTCTACTCTCATCCCACCTGTCTGTTTGCTTCTTTTTTTCATCATCTTTTCCTTTGTGTTTTTCTTTCATTCCCTTCCATCTGCTCTCTTCTCTCTGTTGTTGGTTTCTTTCTTCTACCTTCTTTATCTCTCTCTCTCTCTCTCTCTCTCTCTCTGTCTCTCTCTCTCTCTCTGACCTTTGCAGTGTAAAATCCTCTCTCCACCTGATTCCCAACTATGCTCCCAGTTTTTAAATGGGTGTGGGTTAGAAAGAGAGAGATAGGGAGGGGTGCTATTTACTGAGGAAAATCCTCCTGAACGAGTGAGAAAAGATTAGAAGAGAGAGCAGGGGCTGGCAGAGCAAAGCAGTATACGTGCATGTGTGAGTGAGTGAGCGAGACTCAAGACAAGACATCCATGCTGCATTTTAATAGCCTGAACGCAGACACCTCTTTGAGGTTGACTTCAGATGTTATTGTTGAAGGAAAACTGTAGTCTTCACCAGTAATTATAAAGCCGCTGCCTGACTAAATGAAGGTTAGGGTTCATCCGCAAATTATTTTTGCCATTTTCAGTTCTGCCACAGTGGGGATTTGCATGTTTGAAACAGGTCATACATTGGGCGACTACAAACACCAGTATTGTCACAAAATGATGTCAACAAAGACGTTTTGATCAAACAATTATTGTTGCCGGGATGTATCTGAAAAGAGTTCTAGTTTGTGTGCTCCTACTCTTACGAGGCCGCTCATGCTGCCCAATTAACCGCGTAGTGGATCAACATCATAAAAGACTGTGTAATTGCGGGACTTATATGGATCATAAATACCTGAGTAATGGGTGCCATTTTCATTTTAGCAGCAGGGAGCGTATGGACGGTGACTACCGCAGCACTACTTTGACAGAGAAAGCAATAAACACACTTGTTTTTCTGTCTGCTCATCATTAGTAAACAATAAAACAGAGATACGTGCAGATGGCGAGGTTCATCATAATAACGGCACCGCTTCTACGGCTTGACGAATCCTGTCACCTTCTAGCTTTCGTAATTAATTTGGCTTTAGTGTTAACTATTTAAGGTGACGAACTGAGCACCTGGACCTTGCTGTAGATCAGGTATTGGTCTCGCACTTACATAAAACAGAATGCACCCTAAAGCAATGGTGCATCATGTCTATGGAAGAAAATCATAATGATCTTTTAATGCTGGATGTGTTCCCCTTACTTAATTAGTGACTGGACTTTATTAGTAAGTAGGGCTGTCGCGGTGAAGGAATTTCCCCTGCGGTGATAATGATTGGCTCAACAACGCGATATGCGATATTATTGCATTTCTTTTTTGCAAATGACTTCATTAATCCTGATTCTAGTTCTGTATAATTAAATATTTGTTTATTGTTAAATGCAGAACACAGAAGGGCAATGAGGCGCTGCGTTTTGTTTTTTTTTCAGCTTTGGTTGCGTCTGGTTGCTATGATACGGAATATCCGCAGAAGTAAAAAATTTCGCCACAAGGTAGAGTACTTGCTCTGGATGAAAGGAAGGCTGAAAATGTAGGGAGAGAGGACGAACCCACCGGACTATGTGTATTAATTTCTCCTCCATTATTGTTGTTGTTCAGCACTTTCAGCACGGTTGGTCTTCGTGGTATTCGTCCCGCCCCTCCTTCACTGTGATAGGACGGGTAAAAAAAAAAGTGACAGTGACGAGCGCAGCGTTTTAAGTTGTACATTTTTCAACTCTCTGCGACCAGAAAAACACTAAACGTGCAGGGAAAAATAGACGTTCGGCGTAGAATACCTCGTCACGCTGCTGCCGTTTGTAGCAAAGTGTAAAAATGTGGCGCTCTCATCGCAAAGAATTCAATTCATTCATTCATTCAGCGGGTGTGGCGGTTGTTTGCCATCACCTGCGGTTGGCTTGTCAGTAGTGCGGTAGTGCAGCCCTATAAGCAAGTTATATGTGTCTCCACAGGTAATAATTAGAATTCTCAAATAGTCCGCACATTTTTAATTTCAGGTTTTTCTTAAAGTAATGAAAATCTTGCTCTTTAAGAGATACTGTGTTTTGACAATCCAGCTGTGCAAGTCACAGCTCAAGAATTTGAGAAAAATACTTTTTTAAAAACTTCTTTAGAGATACTCCATTTCACCTCCAACTCTTGCTCTTTGGGTCTGTGTGCGCTGCTCGGGAGGGGAGTTAATGAGAGTGTGAAATTAGTGCAGAATCATGGTGTGTTTCGTTTCCACCACAGGCTACGGCAGTGGGAGGCAGAGCCCTTCTGTCCTTTTTTCTTGTCATCTAGCTTTCTATCCGCTCCTCGCTCCTTTCATCGCTTGTTCCATTGTCCTTCCCTCTCTGCTTCCCCCCCGAGCGCTCTCTGTCAATCTCCGACCCTCTGACTCTTTTCTCTCTCTCGACCGTGGACACTTGCAGCAGAACCAACTCTGAGTAGACCTTGTGTGAATTCAAGTATCTGCACATCGACATGAATACTTTTTAATAAGCTAATACTGTGAAGGGCTCCGTACTCTATCGGCTGTTAAACAGCAGTAAAGTGTTCGATCTAGCACACCTACCAGTCTGACATTACCAGAAGACCAGCAGGATAAATCTAAGCTTCTTTTATGTTTTGGTACAGAAATGCACCGACAGCAATAATAACATGCACTCGCATACAAAAGGACTGTGAGTCAAACTCTGAATGAGACACAGTAAATAACTTTGAAAGAAGACTGAAACGTTCAAACGAGTCATCCCCACAGGTAATTTGAAAGTCTGAAAATCTATTAGGAGTCAGAGCTAGTAATTAGAAAGCAGCGAGATTAAAAGCATAATGAAATAGAAAGGAAATTAGCCAAGCATGAATATGATACTATTACATAAAGCCCTTCGGCAAGCAAGTTCATGACTTTGAGTCACTAAAAAAAGAATTGTTTTTCTAAAATCTATCTATTTTCATTCGGTCTGGCCAGATTCATATCAGATAAGATAACATTTTACTTACTAATTAACTCAGATATGGCAACACAGCACTTCTGCTAGGACTTTACCTGCGTGCACACACACTCTGCCGCACAGACACAAATATAGCATCCTGCCTGGTCATCCTGTGGATGGCGAACAGGGAGGGATTAGGGCCCCACTGAAGCTTTTTAAAATGCCAACCTCGTCCGGAGCGAGGGGTGTAAATACCACCCAAATGTCAGCAGGAGACCCCACAAGTCAAACTAAATTGGCTGCTACATGCACAAACACAAGCCTGCCCCATATTTATGTGTGTGCATCTTTAAAGACAATACATTCTCACGCTCTGACACATCGGGTTGGATTGCTATACTTGTGAGGGCAGAACCAAATCACAACCAAACACGGCTCAGCTTCAAACAGACACGGCGGATATTCCAAGGGGGATAATGTTTTGTCAATCTTGAGGTCATCTTGAGGTCGTCTCTAGAAGAGATGTAACCAAACTACTGTAGGGCTGCAAGTAATGATTATTTTCATTGTTGATTAATCTGTTGATTAGTTTCTTGATTAATCGATCAGTTGTTTGGTCATAAAATGTCAATAAAATGGTGACACCAGCCGTGACCCCAAATTGGCCCAGAGGCGTAGAGTGGGGGCGCCAATGGCCACTTCCCCATCTCCATCTCCTATCCCCCTACTTCCGGCGCCGTTGCTCGGACCACACCCATCTTTGGCTTTCATTTTGATCTCAACTACACATCTGTAAAGTTTTGTGATGGCATCGTGCATGGATGTGACCCAAAATCTGTCCACAGACGTACAGTATAAACACCTGGCAAAGTACTCAAAACAGCTCCTGTGGTAGTTCCTGCCACAGTAGGTTTCTCCAGCCACGTGCTGTCGCTGCTGGTAATAAATGTCAAACACACAGACGGAATCAATAATGATACTTAGCGGTTGATCTGATATATTTGATATATGGAAATAACAAAAGTAACTGTCACTACCTGACAATATGAAGTATATAGAAGAGAAAGCTATGTACACATTGTTTGCAATTACTTAAGAAAGGCATATGCACTGGGGTAATATCAATATAGAGAAAGGTAAACATTGGCAATAAGTGCATTAGAAGAGTCCACTCCACACTAGTCCCCTTCATTATAATCCATCCATTTTCTGGCGTTTAGCCAGGGATAGGTTACAGTGGCAGCAGGCTAACCCAGGTAAGACAGATGTCCTGCTCCCCAGCCACCTCCTCCAGCTCTTCCTGGGGGAGCCTGAGGCCTTCCAAGACCAGGTGGGATATATATAATCCCTCCAGCATAGTCTGGCTCAAAGATATGCAATTCGGTTCACTGTTCACTCTCTGACTCCTTCTGTCCAAACAGAACCACAACTTTGGTTGAAGCCAAAGCCCAAATGCGCAAGATACAGCCAACACCTGGGTTATATACATGCCTTGAGAGCTCATGGGAATATAGGGCTTCCATGACACCTGAAGTACCTTCGCATGAGCGAAGAGCTGCTCCCAGACAAAGGGCCTGTATCACAAAGCTGGCTCTCTTTGGGTTCCTTGGCTTTACTATCCATCACATTGTCAGTCCTGAATAACTGGTATCATGAAGCTCGTCATCAGCTGGTTCAGTTATCTCTGGGTTTACTACTCCAGCTATGAGCACGTTTATGCAAAACAGGTGCCATTCTTAATTACAAGTCGATCGCATGCAGCATCATCTGAACCATGAATGGAGTACTTAATATGACATGAGACGAAATCGTAATACCCACGAGGAAATTAGGTTAATGCGGCAGCAGAAAGTGATATTCAGTGAGGCGAAAGATAAAATGTAATCACACAAGTAGAATGAAATAAGAAGCTTAGTCTTTCTGTTATATTTGAATGAATTCCAAATATAAAAGTGAGGCTATATGGCTATAAATACGTGTGGGAATTATTACATAAGCTCTTTAAGTGATCTGATTGGTCATTACGCGGGCTGTTAACACAGTTAGATCTGATTCTCTGAAGTTTTAACCCTCTCTGGAGTGAATCCTCTCATCTGAGGTTCAACATTACAACACAATATTTCACTGAAAACGTACATGACTAAGTAACCACTGGAAGGTAGAACATCATCGGCATTTGTAGATGTTGCGGTTCTTTGAAAACCAGAATTATAGACAGATTTGAAAAACAGACACACAAGAACAATATAAAGTTCATGTGATTTAGGAGGAAAAAAAGAAATATACTACATCACGCAACACCCATTTGCAATCAAACATTAAGACCCCGTTATGCCCACACATTGCCACACATGCCACTGATTTCCTGTGCCGCCCGCACCCCCCACTACCCCCGAACTGCTTCTGTCATTAAAGCTGCCATGAGTTGCATGGCTGGCTACAGGAGGTGTAGTGATCCATCAGCGGAGTGCCAGAGCTTTGCCATTAGAAAACCATCTGCAAGAAACAGCGCTCCGTTGGCACTACAAGTCTGGAGAGGGCAAGTGAGAGGGAGGGAGAGAGAGAGAAGAGAGGGCCCTGTGTGCAAGGCAGTTTGGCGTGATTGATATGAACCATTACAGACAACATGGGAGAGGTAGGCAGAGAGCTAGTCACCGTTTTATTTTTGGTCATTTGTTCAGACAAAAGCTTGGCCAGACCCACGGTGAACAGGGGTTGAACATCAGCATGTGTGTGTGTCAGAGAGGGAGAGAGAGGGAGAGATTCAGGGCCAAATCATCAGTAAAGGGACATAAACACACAGGCAACCACCTGCCGAGAAAGACATTAAAGGGGACACATCATGCTCCTTTTCAGGTTCATACTTGTATTTTGGGTTTCTACTAGAATATGTTTACATGCTTTAATGTTCAAAAAAACACATTCTTTTTCTCATACTGTCTGTCTGAATACACCTGTATTCACCCTCTGTCTGAAACGCTCCGTTTTAGCGCCTGTCTCTTTAAGACGTTTCCCAAAAAAGCCAAGTCTGCTCTGATTGGCTTGCAAGAAAAATATGGCACACCTTTGCAAAGGTATAGTTCTCAAGCCGTGGGGCGATATATTCTAATGAGCTCGCATGTGACATAGGAAGGGGAGACAAATCTGAATGCAGGGTTTACGCCAGTGTATTGCAAGTTGACTCCGTGCCGGGCCTAGTAATGGGGGACTTATGTATTTTTAAGATGTTTTTTAAACTAAAATGTGTTATACAGGCAGCAAACTCCTTTAAAGAATAGGTCAGTGCGTAGGTTGTGTTAGCGAGTGTCGGTGTGTGTTGTCAAGAGAGAGAGAAAGTCAGAGAGAAACAGAAGAGTATGCTGTGTTTGTTTACTAGAAAGTTCATGCATCTTTCTGGGTTACGAGTGTACAGTGTGTACAGTTTAGGTTGTCGGTTAATAAATGCTACAACTCCCAGACCAAGTTCCCGTGTCTTGCACCTTTAGCCCTGCAGTTAGCGACAACAACGGCTCGCTTGCTTAAAGTGGGATGACCTTAGCGCAAGCCACCCCTCCAAGTTTTGCTCATGAAACACAGTCACAAACACAGTTTGTGGGTTGGTGGGCACTCCAAATACCCAGATATATGTGCACAAGCACTGAAAAAGTGAGGTTTTTTATGATATGTTCCCTTTAAAGCATGCATAGACACATGCATGCACACAGTTTTACTCTCTGAAACTAGTATTTTGTATCATCAATCAATCAATCAATCAAACACAAAGGTAATGTTACAACTGACAATATAGCTTTAGTTAGTAGGGATGTGATTAAGAGCAAAAATGGATCTGATAAATGAAGTACAATCTACATTAACTAAATTAACTGGCTAATTTTCTGCGATTCCATATTGTTTAGTAGCCAATCCAACGTTAACTTGTCAGAGTATACTTTTAATTTATTTGCCAGTATACTTGAACGAATTCTAAACAAACATCTGTCTGTATAGCCTTTTTCAAGTGTGCCTGTATTCACTGATTAAACTTTGTCGAACTAAACAGTAAAGCAACTTAGCTACCTCATAATACAGTTACTACCCAGATGGCCTTTGTGAAGCTATAGCTCTCCGCCGGCTCAGTATTCGAGACACTTTTACTGTCAAAACATACAAATTTAAGGGATAACAAAAAGGAACACTTATCCTGCCTCAGTGCATTAAAGCCATGCACCATGATGTTATAATTGTAGAAATGTATGCCAAGCAGCATAGTGTGGAAGTAGGAAACATCTCTGTTTAATGGATCCTAGAAGGTAATGTATCACTGCATGGAGGCCAATTCAATTAAATTGCTTCACTATTAGATTTACACTACTCGCCTGGGACCACAGAGCTGTATAGAAAAACTACCAGACATACAGAAGATTACCACAAAGACAACCTTCACAATACTCAAATTTAATGGGAAATAAAAAGCGAGGGTGGTCGTCGATCCCAATTCCTGGATGGCATCAAAACAAAACACTGGGAACTGAAGGAACAGTACATTACATCATGTTTGATTTACGATATCCCACTAAACATTAAAAAGGTTGAAATCGATAGATGGTCACTAAGAGGCCGTGTAATATAATTAGTTTACATTTTACTGGTATTGAGTCATGTCCGCGGCCTTCATATGTCTTGAGTGGCTTGGCCATCCCTCTCTGACAGACCAGTATGACGCTAGTGGCCCTTTCACACATGGATCTCGTAAACTTAATGGAATCCTGCCCAAATTGTTCCAGTAAAGACGGCAGGTTCGGTCATTCATTCACTTTATTTTAATCTGATGCGATTAAGTCGCCTATTGCTGGACACAGGCTGTTCTCATACACTGTTCGTATAGCTATACATAAGAAAAGCAATGCACTGTAATTCGTATATATCCCACGAAATGTATTCGTATGTAATCCACGTAATGGTGAGCCAGGAAGTATAGAGCAACAGACACTGACTGCTGTTCATACCGCGTGTGTAACCAGAAGTAGAGTTGTTCCGATACCGATACCAGTATCAGAAATACATCTGATATTGCCCAAAATTCGGTACCCACGAATACGCTAGTCTATATATAATTTATTAACCCAGAAAAAAAATCAACATGTTTAACTGTTTAACTGTATATTTATTTATCATGCTGGTATCGGATTGGTACTCGGTATCGGCCGATGCCACAAGTTCAGGTGTTGGAATAGGTATCGGAAAGGAAAAAATGGTATCGGTGCATCTCTAACCAGAAGTCAACGTTGATTTATTTGTCATGTAACTTCCATACTTTGGTTACGGCACATCTGGAGTTATTTAACCGCAAAACCACAATATTTTCCTTAACCTAACTAAGTAGTATGTTTGTTGCCTAAACCTAACCAAGCTGTTTCCTGTGAAGACGGAAGACTGTATGCATGTAACAAGCAGATATTGACACGTGCGTCGCGTGTTGCTGGACATTTGTAGGAAAACGCACAGAAAAATGAGGAATAACTTTTTCGCAAGAGATCATACGAACCGTTTTATGAGGATACGTTGGATAACTGCATCTTGGGTGATCAGATTGACATGGCTGATTTATTGCATCGCAGTACAGGCACCGTATTCATTCTTCTACTGTAAATTATGATATGCTTATCGCTTCATTCATTACTTACTCGTCACTCCCGCTTGATCCACAATCATCACTCTAGTGAACTACTTCAGCACTTGTTCATACAGCAGGCGCTGTCTCATTGCAGATGAGTAACTATAGACGTTTTGCTGTTGTGTGTGTTACTGATCACATTCCCGATAAACTAGAAGCACATCTTGAAACCGCATTCAAATCAATGTGTGGCTGGATGTTGAGTGGATCACTCAGTGCTGTACCTGAGAAGAGGCTGGAAGATGACGGTGATGTTCCTCGCTCCCGGTTTACACACAAACTTCATTTCTCCCCCTTCAATCAGGTTGTCATCAGCACCGCCTGGAACACAGGAGACAGGAGTTGACTCAATGAAACATGTCTAAATAGACATCTATACATAGTAGTGTTGTAGCAAGGGGTGCAGTATGTAAAATGTGAATGTGTGAATCATATGTAGGATGACATTTACAGGATTCAGGAGGTTTCGGAAGATGTGTTTTCAAACAGCCCATCACTGTGCTGCTCTGTAGATGACCCTGAACTCTGATGATGTTCCTTCCATTAATCAATATTTTTTGAAATCTTAAATTACTCTGAAACATTTTTTAAATATTTAAATATTCAATCAGTACAGGAGTACAACTTTCACCCTAACAAACACATCCCTCAATCAGTGCAGCTCTCCATCACAAATCCAACCGCGTCCCACATGCTCTCACTCCTCCGTGCCCCTGCGTCACCGCGTGGGTGAACCCCACAGCTAACAGGGTTAATCAGAAAATCATTGCCATGTAACATGCTCAGAGAGGACCGGGGGAGTTGGACACCGAGGGGAGGGAGGAAGGGGAGGGGGGCTGCAGACAGGGGAAGAGGGGAGATCACAGGGGAGAGAAAGAACACCGAAGCTCATTACCTCCACTCATCCTGAAGTAATCAATATAATTGATGGAGAAGAAATTGCGCTTCGTTGTCAATACGGCTAACTGCAAAGCAAAAGGATTGTCTGCCTGTGTGTGTGTGTGTGTACGTGTGTGTGCGAGTATCAAGGTTTTGAAAGAATACTACGCATGAATGCAGGCGCACATGTTTACGTATATGTTTATACTGGAAAAGGCGAGCAGCGGGTGGCACTCCTGCCTTTATGCAGTGGAGAAAATGTTATTCATTAGAATTTGTGGATTTAGGTTTATGGTTAAGACCCACCGCACTCTGTAACAATACATCCGTGAGACTGGGGAAAAACCAGACAATACAATGAATAACCTTCTAGATTCAAAACCAAGGGATACATTAACAATTGAGCAGTGTGCGTGTGGAGAAAGTTTGCTTCCAAGATTTTAGGACTCAGTAAGAATAATACCGTCAAAATGCTTTCCCTGTTGAATGTGTGTTCAGTTGAAATGAGGTGTCAAGTATACAGAGCAAGTTAAGAGGAAAAACTGGACAGAAATCAAACAAGAGGGCGATCCGAGCGACTTTGATAGGGTTTCGAAATGGGTAAGGCTGTGTGTGAGGCATGTGTGTTCTGAAACGGGGGAGATTTCAGCTTGGCACAAAGCCTCGCTCTGCTGTTTCCTCCCGTTTCATTTCCATGTCCAATACGACCTTGCAAAGCTCGTGTGATATAACACAAAGACACTTCGGCGTAGTGCGAAAAGCCTGTTCCGCATTACCTGCGCTGCCTGCCTAGCCTCGCATTCAAATGCATATCAAGCCATTGTTCCCTGCGCCGGGGCTCCATAATACATTTCTAATGGAACAAGTTTCATTTGAGGGAAAGTACGGGAGAGACAACACTCTCCGTATTTTCATTAAAATGACGAGGGAAAGCTTTCAATCCATCCGAAACTTTTCAAATCAAGGGGTTTTCTGATTCTGATCTGTTGCCATGAAATTCGCCTGCGCGCGTTAAGCCCACGTTCGCGTTGCTAAGTGGAGACGGAGATGAGGTCCAATTCACTCAAACTCTCTTTCTCCATCTCGCCATCCATTCATCCTTCCTTTGGTGCCAATTCAATTAAGACTCAATTACAGGCTCCTAAACAAAGCTGCCGCCAACGCACTCTCCTGCTCATCCTCCCTCACGTTCTCCATCTCTCTCTTTCTCTCTCTCTCACTGATCATCAACGTGGAAAGAGCTGGCTAAACTTTTGTTTTCTCGTCATCAAGTTCCCATGAATAACATCAACATGTCATAGACTCTGGGGAAGTTAGCGTTACCTGTCTGCCTCCAGGAACCACGTCTCTAACCGGCAACACACACACACATACACACCAAATTGACTACCATGTATGTATTCCCAATGACAGTGACCAATTTAATTTCATGCTCTAAACATCTGCATCCGTGTCAGACAAAGGAGCGAGGAAGAGACCTCATTGATCCATGGGGTCTGGGACCAGCTGCCAACGGGGCATAGCACTGATGAATATTAAATAGGCCGGCATTAATATGCATGGGATTCTTCAGAGTTGTCTAGACGTGACAGGGCGGCTCCGGTTTCAGGTCAGGATGCCACCAAACCGCTGCCAGCCATCTCTCGAAATAATGTGTAAAAGTGCCATTTTGTTTGTGAGAGCTTGTGTGTTGTTGTGTGCTTGCGTATTTCGTTAGAGTTCTTTGGATGAGTGTCTGTGCGTTTTCAGTTCCCTTGGTGTGTGGTCTGATCCAGGATTAGCGGGGAGGGGTGTGTTGGAGGTGTGGTGCTCAGTGGGACGGCAACCGAGAGCTGGAAAGGAAGAGGCGACACATTCTAATGTGGCCAAATCTGCCTGAAATCCCCCTCGAGGACCACCGCTCCATCTGCAACACGCACCTCAGTAGACATGGCACACAACTTCTATCCATAAAAAACATCTGTGGATTTAAAGATGTACAAACAGACAGGTACAGAAATGTATACGCATACGCTACAATGGCTTTAAACTCACTCGTGAGTGGTGTGCTGGCACTAAAACAAATGGATCGACCTAAAGTACACAGATACCATATGCTGACACACACTCGCACAGTGACACCCATCCAGCCCCCTGCGGTGCCTTAGCGTGGGCTCCCCAGCCCACATGTAATCAAGTCGGGCAGTGACTTAGTGAAATTGCATTAGCTACACTTTCCTGGGTTTGATGAGAAACGGGTTTGATCCTGTGATGAATTCCGGCCCTGCCCAGATTTAGGCAAGGGAAGAACGAACGTGTGATGCCTTCTTTAACACACTCCGACGTCTCCCGGGACCGAGAGTGTTTCTGTATGCATCTGCGAGTGTGTCAGAGAGAGCGAGATGAGAAAATCCAGACAGGCGCAGGCAAAGGAACAGTCATAATCCCTAATTTACAAGTGGTTGGAATCTGTTTTGTGTCCGCAATCTAAATTGGTGTGCCTGTATGGAAAAAAAAAAAGGACAGAAGCTAGACCAAATACTCGTAATTCACTATTTGACGGTGTATGTGTACATGTAATACCACGTACTGTATATAGCAATAGATGATCATTTAATGATATGTGGGTTCAATGTGCAAATATTTAAAGGACCAGTGTGTAACATTTAGGGGGATCTATTAGCAGAGATGGAATATAATATGAATAAGTGTATAATCACCTGAAAATATGAATTGTTGTGTTTTTGTGACTTTAGAATGAGCCGTTTATATCTACATACGTTGCGGGTCCTCTTCACTGAGCTGGCGGCCATGTTTCTACAGTAGCCCAGAACGGACAAACCAAACACTGGCTCTAGATAGGGACATTCACGTTTTCGCTTCGGGCCACCGCAGTTCTCCTACACGCTTGTCACACAGGAGAAGTTTCAGTTTGTTGCAATCTGCAACGAAGTTTCAGTTTGTTGCAATCTGCAACCTCGCCACTGGATGGCACCCGATTCTACACACTGCACCTTTAATAAGTATCTTGAAATTCAGTTGTTTGCTATGGCTTTTCTTGATTTTATGTCACATTTTCATCTGTAAAGCACTTAACTGTTGGATTTAAAAGTGAGATATCTTACGTTTGCGTGGTATTATCATCTCTCCATAAAATTCTCATATTAAGATGATAAAGTGTTTGACAGCCCTCATGTCTAAATAAATGTCTTAATGAAAATTAAATTTAAATGAAGATGGTATGAACAGTTTCTACCATGTACATTTGCCCATATAAATCATCCTTATAGGGCTGGGCGATAATTCAATATGATAATTTATCGTCCTTCAATGGAATCGTAGTGCAATGAAATCATACATCGAGATATCGTGATACACAATTATGTCGACTAAGCTGATAATAACAAGCACATACTGAATTCAATTTCTCAGAAAATCTGATGTGAAATATTTTGAGGGAATATCATTTGAAGATTGGGGTTTCTTTGTTTTTACATCTCACTTTATATTACCACTGAGTTTAATGCAATTAACATGGAAATATTTATTCATTTTTTTCTTAAATTCAAATAATTCAATTAATTAAATGAGTAAATACTCAGTACTTTTCATTTGTCAAGTAATTAATTCACACAGGAGTATACAAAAATAGGCTTTACCGTATATTTATTTTATATATACTATTTATTTATTTATTGAATTACCAGGAAACAAGTTAAATCGTGACATATATTGTTATCGAGATATGAAATGACCTGATAGAACATTTTGGCCATATCGCCCAGCCCTACAGTACATCCTTACTACAGTACATCCTTACATCCTTACATATAATATATATATATATATATATATACATATATATATATATTATGAGTATTGTTTCATAATGTATTGTACAGTACATAAAGTATTACTGGCCTTTCAAATATTAAGTTCAGCAAACATAAAACTCCTGAATGTGTAAAAGCTTGTGTTTGTTCATACGTCTCAATACGATAGCCATGCATGCATGTGATCACAGCTATAATCTCTCCTTCATAGCCAGTGTGCCAAGCTGGGTTTGTGTTCGAGTCAACTCAAGAGGATCAAAGATGCCTCTGATCGCTCTGGTTAGATTCTGATTGGGACTGGCAGGAGGGCGACTGTGTGAGTGGTGTAATTGACTCACAATCATGTCCCACGCACACACAACATATAGGCTCACTTAAGTGAAAACAATTTGGCTGTGCTGGTCAAGACTGGTAGGATTCTGCAACATCTGCACCTCTCAAAAAATATGGCCTATTAAAAAGTAGAGTGAGCCAGTGCTCTTCCTTTGATTGAGGCGCCTCATCTGTGCCGTTAGCCAGCGCTGCACATTTCATGCCAAATTGTGCAAATAGAAAGCAACATATAGAATAATCCAATTTTCAACCTCAATGGCCTCATTTGTCTGTAGCTGCTACACTACGAAAATTAGTTTGGGAGTGATCAATTTAGGTAATATTCCCTGTATACGACTCAGATACATTTAAACGTGTCTATGCTTGTGAAAGACTGGCAGTCGGCTGCATATCCACAGAGTCGAAACCTGCTGATCTAATAAGAACGATTTCCGTGTCAATAATGTATGACTCTCTGGTCAATTCTGGGCATCCCATTCCACTCAGCCTGTCTTCATGTCTGATTGGGTCTTAATGAGAGCCTTCTATTATTAAAATTAATTTGATGGGATGGTATCTGCTGCTCCGCCAACCAGGAGACCAAAATCCATCCCTTAGCCGAGAATAAACGGTATAAATAAATGATAGCATAAATAAATTCAGGTGTAAATTGAGTTGGATTAATTATTAAAAGCCTCACTGTGGCATACAATGTGTCTCCGTGGTCTTGAGTTTAATGAATGCACATCTGTCAGCGGTGGTATGACAACAATGCACCACGGTGGCAGAATGAATATTAATTGTGCAGAATGTCTCTTTTGAGACACGAGGAAGAGTCATTCCAAATAAAGGGACATTTTTGAGGGGGAGGAAAACCCTTTGAACAGCTGGAAATGTACGCTGTTTGTCTTTCAAACTTCAGCAATGACAGTTCGGTTTCAATCTGTTGGCAAGTTGGTGGCGATGTTGGATAACGAGCTTTGTACAGACTTCCAAAAGTTGGTAGCATATGCATTTTCACAGAAACAAGACTAAGAGTCTATAGCCATGCTAGCAGCTCGGTACTTTGGCACAGTGGTGCTTTGACCTGCCATTGCTACCGTGCTATAGTAGTGAAAACTTTGACCTGCTAGAGGCGCTAGAGGAAAAGTTAGAACACCAAAGTCAGTAGAATGTATCTTATAGAGACCTTGAATGCAGGAATGCTGCAGGTTTGAGTCCTAAAACCTTGAAATGAGTTAGCATTTTAGCACTTTCCGGTTCCCTCGTCTTGAAGTCGTGTCTTAAAAAAGGTGGTTGCTAACAAGTGGCTAAATGGGACTACAAATCGCGCCGACTTGTCCGTCTTTACAGCCTTGTCCGTCTTTACAGCCTTGTTGTGTTTACTCGCGCTCATGCAACCGTGGTGTAGTTCATTTATAGCCTAGCGTTAGCTTTTTACTTCCAGCGATTGTATGTATGCTTCAGAAATCATAAAAGTGGTGTTCATTTGTGGAGATTATCTTGCTGAACAAAACATGTAAGTGTCATAAATGTGTGTTTGCCACAGAGGTCTTTTTCTGCAATGGCACAAAACCCAATGGAAAAATCCCATTGGGAACCAGGGCGATGCTAACTTCCTGGTTGATCTACAAAAATACGTCATTCTTGCGGCACTCTGTATAGATAGCACATTTTATGACAACCCATCTGACACTTTGTTTTGAGTTGTTTCAGTCCTGAACAAAGACACGGATCAACCAGAGAATACAAAAATGGAGGAAGCTAAAATATCAGTTGTGTCACTACATCGCCAAGCTATTTCGCTAGGATGCACAAATTAATTTCACTTTGCCACTTTCTGATGTGACTAGGCACTTGGCGGTGCACAAACACCACCTAGGAATGTTGTGAAGAAAACAGACGAACTTTATAAAGCACCAGTATCATCCTTAAAAGAAATAAGTCGAAGGTGATGACAGATTCTCTCTGAAAACACGATGCTTCCTGTAACTGCACCTATTACCGAATCGGTTCAGTCTAGTATAATATTTGGAGGAAAACCAGCATCAAGCGCTCTCCCACTTCAATCATCCGAGGGTTTAAAAACACTCTTCACTGCCATGGTCTCTTGAATCTGTCAACCATAACAACGAATTACGTATGAGTGATCGAGTACATGCATGTGAGTGCACGTGTTTGTGTGGATAAAGAGCAGGAGAACTAATCGGCCAGAAAACCAAGTGTCATCACATCTTTGATTGGACCCAGCAGGGAATCAAACAGCACACTGCACACCTTCTTCTTTACCGGAAGAACCGGTTGCATGCTGGGAAAAGCAAGAGGTGAGTGTTCTAGTCTGTCTGGCTACCAGTGAAGCTGCTACAGTGCTGCAGATGCCAAAGTCTCTACAGCCTCGTGTCCCACATGCCTTTCTTCCATCCATCCATCCTTCCCTCCCCTTTTTCATTTGTTCATCCCTCCATCTTCTCCAATCAGCAGGTCTGAGATTAAAAGTAAACACAGAGGTGACAGTCAAAGCCGCCAATAATGACAAGACCAATGCTGATTAAAATTAGCCTCAGGTTGGGGAGATACACCAAGCTCTTCCTCTCCTGATTAAATGTCTGCACTGTGTAAACTATTACAACCTTGTTCTATTCTCCTTCTGTTGTCCTCTGCAGTCATTTCTATCCTTCCCGCTTCCACTTTCTCACATTCTCGCATTTGATGTCGGACTTATCTGCGCGTCACCTTGCCAGGATCTAAATCTCGATGTCACGTCTCAGAACTCTAACTTTGGCCATGTTTATCTCAGAAGGTCTTAGTGAGATAAAGAGTTTCTTCCTAAAAAAAGTTTGGATTATGTGACATTATGCTTCCCTATAGCTATGTTTCTCTTTCTCAACTATTTTAGTTTCCAAGGCCGTCATTGCACGGATGGAATAACTGAACGAGGCACGCATGCAGTGTCTAATGTGGAAGTGCTTCAGTTAATGCAGGAGTCATTTTGGTTGACATCCAGTTTCACTCCTGGGCTCGTACCAAGTTATTCCAGCAGGTGTTGCTGGCTTGTGTTTAATCATCTGTGATTCACATTTTGTCTAGAAGTGGAGAGACACAATTACTAAATGAACTGAAAAACAGTGCAATGTGCAGTACTAGCATCTATAAAGATTGTGTAAAATGCTTTGTGGGTCCACACAAATAACAACAGAGAGTCAAATGCTGGCACCTCTGATATCAGTCTTTAAATAACAGTCTTTTCCATTATCATGCTTTTATGTTTCTGTTTTCTAACCAGGGGTTTGGTCAGACTTGCCAACCCTCCCGATTTCCCAGGAGACTCACCTATTTTATTGCCCTCCCCCCGATTTCCTCCCGGCGTCACAATTCTCCCATTTTTCACACCTTTTTTCCTTTTTGTTATCACACCCTGTTTCTGGCACTATACAGACTGTATAAGCCCTCCTGTTCCTACCCGGACGACAATACAGCTACACCAAATGTCGTTTCCTGACGAAAGAGAGCTGCTCACCACACAACAAGTTTGAGCTGCACTCGCCACACATCACAGCGACCAACACCCAAAGTTGGGCTTTGCTCAGCCACCGTGGCAAGACGCAAGCCATTGGTGCTGTGGGTAAGAGGGTAGAGCAGGTTGTCCACCAATCGGAAGGTCGGTGGTTCGATCCCCAGCTGCTCCAGGTCACATGTCGCTGTGTCCTTGAGCAAGACACTTAACCCCAAATTGCTCCCGAAGGCATAGCCATCAGTGTCTGAATGAGTATTTAGATTAGATCCTGATGGGCAAAGTTGGCACCTTAGCAGCCTCTGCCTTCAGTGTGTGAATGGGTGAATGTTGACATGTAGTGTAAAGTGCTTTGAGTGGTCGGAAGACTAGAAAAGCGCTGTCCAAGTCCATTTACCATTGGTAATAATGGGTTTCAGAGTGCAGTGGTGCCATTGTCGCGTTGTGTCTGAAAGGACCTTCAGTGAGTGAGAGACGGAGAGAGAAAATTGAAAGTACTGAGAGAAAGAAATACTCAAGCAGGAGCAAAATGAATAAAAACTGATGAATATTAGTTTATGCCAGAGATTCACACAAGTTCTCGCCAGAGGGGCGAAATATACAGTGTTCTTTCCTGAGAATTAAAAGTAAAATAAAAAGTAGGCCTATTTGACATGAAAATGTTACTGCATTTACTTATTATTTTGCTATTTTCATTCTTTAAAAGTCACCAGAATGCAGGAAACAAAGTCTCTTAAACTCACATTTTTCTGGGCGGGGACCCCCCCCCCCCCATTTTGGTTTTGAAATCCTCCCTATTTTTAAGGTCTCAAGGTTGACAAGTATGGATTTGGTGAGGCACAATACAGTAAAAAGCTGATATCATTATTACAAGCCGCAGTGCATTTTCCACACTGTCTCCATGCTCCACTCTAATTTCAGCACCAGAGCTACTGTAATTCAATCACAGGTCCCACAGCAGACGAGAATCCAACACTGCATCCATTTATGTGTGTGTCTTTAAAGAGGAGGGGAGGGGGAATCATATCTCTGATGTTTTAACCAATCAACCTTGCTGAAATCTATGTACGAGCAAATTGAACATGATGAGCCCAAGCTAGCACGCACAAAATAACTACAGAAAAGCTAGGACATCTGCAGCAGCGTGTGTACGTGCGCCCTGTTTTCTCCACAGTATGCAGAGCTGCTCCATATTTGCTTTCATGCTGAACACAAATAAAAGGCTTTTCACAGTAATAGCCTGTCAGGTAACAGAGGTACCTTGCATTTTTTTTTTTATCTACAAACCCAGTTATGTCGCTGCTGGAACAAAGCGATTCATAAAAGGTCTGGCGCCGGAGCAAGAGGGGAAACATGTCATTTTCTAATGGCGTTCCTGCGGGGTACAGGACTCAAGTATAGGCTTGGTTACAACATGTCATTCAATTACAGCATGTCCGACTTGTCATATATGACATAAGTTGGCGTGCATACTTCATGTAGCGTACACACACATCTGGCCACTATGAAAGCCTTCATCAGTCATTCATGTGACACGTGCCTTTTTTTATATCACTCAGCTTTGAGGGTAATGTTATACTAGGAATGACGGCCAATTAAAAGACACCTTAATGGTGAACCTGAAAAATTGGACTATTAACATGTCAATCCATCTTTTCTTAGTCTTCCCTTTGCTGTAAAACAAGTCAATGGAAAACAGTGTTAGAGTAGTAAAACAAAGTCTGTGTGTTTCCCTAAATTACCTTAATTTTGAGACTGGTATGAAGTTTCAGAAGTTTCTGAGAAACTCATTACAAGGTTGTGAGTTCTTAGTGAATATAATATTACCTCCTTTATATAATTTATGCCTATTGGATTCAATCTGTTTCACAAAGTTTTGGAAGAGAAATATAGGGTTTATTGAAAATAGTAAATCATTTTATTTTACAGCACATAAGATGCAATTTAGAGTTTTTAGAAAAGCCTGAGGACTTAAGAGTTTATAAATGAAAAAAGAAATCCCACTCCATAGTCAAGTAATATAATTTTTGCTCATACACAAGAACTAAGCACCTTGGAGAAAAGAAGTGGTGCTATACACATTTTATGTAGTCTTTCTTTGAGAATCATGATATTGTAAATATTGGATTTATTTAAATCATTTGACATTTACTGATGGTGGGTGTACGGAAGCCCTGAGAGGTAAATGAGAAAAAAATATCTGGTGATCCATTTTCTAAGTCTGATATACATAGTTTTCTTTCTGAGTTTTTCCAGGATAATCTATATCAGTTCCTTTTTTTTCATCTGCGAAACAGGTGGAAAAAAAGAGTTTTGGAAGGATAATTTTTCAAAGTTACTTTTTTTCATCTGTGAAAATATTTGAAAAAAGAGTTTGGCAGGTGAATTTTGTTCATTTTGTTGTATTACAATAAGTGTTGTTGTTGTAATACTCCCTCCGGCCACAAGAGGCTGAAGTGCACCATTACCCCATGTTCTTAATAGAAGTAAAAGCATTCGTGTTTTCCCTAACAGCAGATAAACACTAATTAAAATACATTTCTAGCCAAAAGAAGGACATGACAGTAATGTTACATAACCTGCTAATACACACTATGTGTACCTTGTTTTTAGAGTGCAGGGAGAAATTAAAGGAACAGTGTGTAGGATCTGGTGGTATCCAGTGGCAAGGTTACAGATTGCAACCGACTGAGGCCTCTCACGTGTGCCAAGCGTGTTGGAGAACTACAGTAGCTGACGCAAAAACGCGAAT
>CAKAOH010007145.1:1316-62542 GCA_916701665.1 Sebastiscus tertius | reverse complement strand
ACTTGTGTTTGATGGATTATTTCTCTGTTGTTACAATGCTAATTGTCATTGTATTTTACATCGTTGGAAAGCCTGTTTATTTACCTTCACAATGATGTCCAACTTGTAAGGATCATGCATTTGTGGGATGAGCAGCACAGCTGATTATGTGGGTAGCGCCCAAGAAAAATTTGCCAAAATGCTCCGTCAATGGTAAACAGTGTTAGTGGCGTTTAAACAAATTTGCGTCAATGCTTTATTATCACGTTAACTTTGACAGCCCTAATATATGCCGTATATATATATATATATTAATATTATAGTCAATAATATATAATATTATAGTTAATATTTTGCACATTTAAATTTAAATGATTTGATTTATACATAACCTTGTCTATCTTTCCCTTTTTTCTAAAAAAGATATTTTTACTCACACTGGTGCAATACATCCTTGAGTCTTCACAGTGTAAACCAAGGCTGACAGTGAATGCAGCATAGAAAGCAGAATTGTATAAACATGCCTGTGGCATAAGGTTTCTATCTATGACTTAACACCTTTTTGATCCAGTATTGAGCTTTCTAAGGGCAGCAGTGTGCTGCATAATAATCTCTTGTGCTGTGATTGTGCTGCTGTATGCATCACAAAAGCCTTAAGCCTTCTCAGCTTCCATCCTCTCACCGTGACTCTTTACATTTTTGTCTCTCCTCTTCCTGTTGTTCCCTCCATCCGTTCATTTCTCTATCTCTCTCTAACTTCCCCACCGTTCTCTGCTTCTGTCCTCATCTTCTGCCTCCACCACCCCCCTTCTTCCTCTCTCTCCCATCAATCTATCTCTCCATCTTTCCTGTTTGAGGCCACTAATTTGGTCTGTCTGGCTCTCCTGCAGGGCACCAAAGGAAATGATTGAGAGAGATTTCCATGATTACATTTTTTGCTTTGTCTGTTTGAAGTTGCATTTAGAAATAGACTCTTTGGTGATTTCTGTCATTGCATCTACTCAGGAGGTACTGCCAAGTCAAAAGAGTTAATCATTTTCACAACTCAAACTGATTGAGCACACTGACTTCATTAGCACTTTTTAATAACTTACCAGCATGTTTTTTAATATCTTATTCAACAATTGACCATTCACTAAATCTCCTGCTAATTCTCACATACACATATTGAAGCAGTGTGCATGGGGCTCTAATAAACTCTGAATCTTAGAATATTTGAGAGGGGTGACTTTTTTTTAGGCTTTTCCAAAATCAAAAATACAAGAAAAACGTGTAAGAATTAAGGAATGAATTAAACAGTGTGTTTATCTGCTCTAGCATAAATGTTAGCGTGCCCGGATACTAGATAGAGTTATTAGCTTACTACTCACAGTAGTAACCTGTTACTTCCAAAGGCAAGGGGCACATTGTTGGCTAATATTATTTTGTGAAGTTACAGTTACATTACAAAAATACCTGTTCAGGACTGGAACATCCGCTGTGTGGGAGTCAAGATGCTACAGTAGTACAATGACAGCCAGTGCAAATGAAAAATGCATATATATTTTCATATTAACAGGGGCACCATGTGCTTTTTATTCCTTAAGACAATCTAGACAGTAAATCCCCAAGTGGCTTCGCTGAAACCTTATGTGTTTGCTTAAAGTGAAGGTTTGTTGCTTATTTTTGTGCACAATGCACATGTACTACACACATAAATAAATAAATGAATGTTTGGTATGGACTGGCACAGCAGACGTTATCTGTGCGAAAGCCATAACAGCGGAGGGGGAGAGAGAAAATAAGAAGGGGAGGAGGAGGAAGAAGGATGACTTTGTTTTTTCTCTGAGGACAATGCCTCCTAGAAGGGACCGAGACACAATAGACTCCATTCACAGCCACACCAACAACATCATGACATTTTGTTCCTATGACTGGACATCATGCATCCGCCCAAACCACCACTACCACAATGGGATTTCCAAACAGTTCCTCTTGGTGGTGGAGTAAAAGCACAGTGGCTACGTATCTAAATCACTATCAAAACCTTACATAACCCCACGCACACACACACACACACACACACACACACACACACACACAATCCTAACTTGGCATCATTTTTCTTCTTTTTGTCTTTGCTTCAGTGCATCCGTTTTTTTTTTTCTTTTGATGTTTATGTTACGTAACCAAAGTGGACACTTGGTTTTTCTAGCATGTTTGGACATTTTTGCTTGTTCTTTCCTTGTTTGTATCAAGCAGCTTTAGAAGGCTGTGAACTTAGCATGCTGCAGATCAGCAGAGCAGCACAATACGTATAAAACATCAGTTTTAAACCTGGCACTTACAGCCAATCAGTGTGTCACTATGTGGGATACTTCAACTGTGCAGCTGGCAGGCATGGCAAGTAAAACGTAGACTTTATAATAACCAGGGTGATTATCAGTTCAGTTGTCTTTCTTCTTATTGTTGCCTGCTTTTAAATGTGATGTTCTCTATCATATAGTGCACCAGTGAGCCATCTGTAAGGCTCAGTATTGGATTGAAAGGCTGGTGAGGGATAGTTGGTAAGATGTTGAGAGATCCTCAGGCATATTTAGACAACTTCAAGTGTTGCTGCACACCAAGTCTCTACTAATTATTCTTTACTTTTACACAAGATGAACAAGTTTTATGGAGCTTTTTCAAGTTTGCTCGTTAACTCAAGCAGGAGGGTACAAACCGTCAGCTGCATTCACCATATAAAACTCATGGAAGGAGCTCCTTGAACAGTACCTGCTAATTAATTGTCAGAACTTACTATTTACTTGTATTTACTTATATTTAATGTATTTACTCGTTGCTCTGGTGCGTGCAACCAAACATATAATGCATGCCCTATGTTGTGTTGTATTTTCAGAGGAAAAGTGAACATTTGATAATGCTGTGATGCAAACTAGATTAATAACACACTCGTCTGCATCGGGATGTTCCCAGGGTCCTATGTTCCCCAGCTCAATATCCTCTTAATATGGCACATTAAGGAGACCTTTCAAAGATTTTATGTTCTAAGGGCTGTCAATCAATTCAAATATTTAATCATGATTAATCGCATGGATGTCCATAGTTAATCGCGATTCATCACTAGTTAATCACACATTTTGTATCTGTTCAATATGTACCTTAAAAGGAGATTTGTCAAGTTTTTAATACTCATATCAACATGGGAGTGGGCAAATATGCTTGCTTTATGCAAATGTATATATTTATTATTGGAAATCCATTGACAACACAAAACAATGACAAATATTGTTTAACATGGCAAACTCAAGCCCAACAGGAAACAACAGCTGTCAGTGTGTCAGTGTCCTGACTTGACTAGGACTTGACCCAAACTGCATGTGATTATCATAAAGTGGGCATGTCTGTAAAGAAGAGACTCGTGGGTACCCATAGAACCCATTTTCATTCACATATCTTGAGGTCAGAGGTCAAGGGACCCTTTTTGAAAATGGTCATGCCAGTTTTTCCTCACCAAAATGTAGCGTAAGTTTGGAGCGTTATTTAACCTCCTTTGCAACAATCTAGTATAACATGGTTGGTACCAATGGATTCCTTATGTTTTTTCTAGTTTCATATGATACCAGCATTAGCTTTAAAACTGAGTGGTGATTAGTGGCATTAAAACACATTTTGAATGTGTTATTATTGCGTTAACTTTGACAGCCCTAGTTCTTAGCAATGTTTTTTCTCCCCAGGTCAAATGTTCAATGTATGTTTCCCTGGGTCAATATGTTGCAATCACCCATCTACAACTTATAGCTTACTCTTATACAGTACTCATTAATACACCCTCATATTTTTTCAGGCACGACAGTTTTCTTGACTTTTGACATTTATATGTCCACAGTAGCTGAACAGATTTCTACCATTTGAACTGCATTTGAAATGTCTATGTTCCTTTGTTCTGTTGCAATTTGAACTCTTAAGATGGCCCTCACCAATCCTTTAATGTTAGTTTATATCAAGAGACACACAACCTGCTGTAGTGTCACACCTCCCATATACAGTTAGATCCAGTAAATAAATGCATTCAAGGCCATAGTGCTGAAAGCTCTGAAAAGGCAAGAACCTGCACTGACCTTCAAAATACTGTAGTAGAGTATTCAGCCTATAGTCCATGTTACAGACAGTGTGCAGTCATGGTTTTCCTCACTGTATTTATTTCATTAAAGTCAACCAATCAGTGTACTAATCTACAGCTATCTTCTTCTTTGTTTCGCCAGGTTTGCCAGGGTTTTCCAGCATGTTTGGGAAGAAGAAGAAACGGCTGGAGATCTCCGCTCCGTCTAACTTTGAGCACCGGGTCCACACGGGCTTCGACCCGCGGGAGCAGAAGTTCACCGGGCTGCCGCAGCAATGGCAGAGCCTCCTGGCGGACACTGCCAACCGGCCCAAGCCCATGGTGGACCCCTCCTACATCACCCCCATCCAGCTGGCACCAATGAAGGTAGAGTGTGTATGGACAGAGGGCATCAAGCCTGAGCACTGGGGACAAATCATTATCATTTTCTGTGTTTTGCTCACCTCTCTTGCTCTTCATCCCTCTGTTTCTCACCCCACCCACGCCCCTGCCCTCTCTGTCTATAAGAACTTTCCTTTTTTCCCCCCACCATTTTTCCTTTTACTTTTCTATCTTTGCCTTCTCACTCTGTATAGCTATGTTTCACTTCAATATCGCTGTGTCTCACCACTCCATCCTCCACTTGTTACTTGCTCTGTTTTTCTTCTGAGGCAAAATAGATCATTCTCCAGTGCCATCTGGCCACTTTTACACTATTCAAATTGCCCTAGTATATGAAGTTATAGTCCTATTGTTGTACATTATGTTGCTTTAAACCTGCATTAAGCAATTTTGTGATATTAAAGTAACATTGAATGACTCCCTCACAGTGAAAAACTCTTTGAGAATTAACACCAGACCATATAACTTTTACAAACCAAACATTGAATTCATAAGCAATAAAATCAACTCATGCTCCAGTTTCACTTGGTCTGATACTGTATGACCAGTAGCTTTTGGTGGCTATTGTTGGCTTCAGTGGTTTTATCACAAAAGTAAAGTAGCAAAGGTTATACTGTATATATCCGCATTTTAACAAACAGTCAGTTTTCTGTTGCTTCTAGCAAGAGTTCAGTCACGTGGTTCTACTGTAATTCCCCTACACCACTATACTAACTATTCTTACTACCGAAGAAAGACAAAAAGCCGCCCAAAATGATACAAAATAAAGACCTGCATAATTTTTTTGAGCAGTTGAGATCAAACCATAGTCCACACAATATGACCTAGATATTTTTGACAGACCTATGATGCACTATATTCTCCAGAAGGGCAGAAACTTCAGTAGGATGCTCATACTGTGTATGTAAGTAGACAAATGTTTGCCACAAACACTTTTTTTTATTCCTGTCTGGAAACACAAGTAAAGTTTAATTAATGAAATGCTTTATTTGACTCCAACTAGTACATCACAATTGTACAGGATGCAAATATTTACCTTTTTCAGCTGAGATGTAATAATATTTTTCCAGCTGTCTAACTCTGTTTTGTGTGAAAGTTTAGTTTGTGAACATGCCCAAGGGTGTTAAATATCAGTATAACTAATCTATATTCGTATTCTAGTACGGGGATATTTGCAACCAGAGGCTGGTACAAAAACACAGAACATCGCTATGAATAAAACAAAACAAAAACAACATATGTCAATTATAATGTAGTCACCAGGTATATGTACACAGATAGTGTCGAGGCAAAAAGCCCCCCAAAATGATACAAAAATAAAAACCTGCATAATTTTTTGAGCAGTTAAGCTCAAACCATAGGCCAGAGAATATGACCTAGATATTTTTTTAACAGACCTATGACACACTGCATCCTCCAGAAGGACAGCAACATGACTTCAGTGGGATGCTCATGTTGTGTATGTAAGTAGACAAATGTTTGCTAACAGTTAATAAACCCATAGGCTTTCTGCCCCCTGCTGGTCAACAATTGCTTAATGCAGCTTTAAAGACAACACCTCGTTTGACTCTTCCATTAGATAATGTCACAATCTCAGGAACCCTAATGCAAACTGATGTTTCTCTTTCATTCGGCTGTGTGATCTCTCTTTCTTACCTCCCCTGTGACTGTCTCCCCTTGTCTCTGAACCTTCTGAGTGTCTCCTCTGATGTGTTGTTGTTCATTGGTTCTTCTTAACGTATCACATCGACACATTTGATCTACTGAAAAAATAGCTAATTATAGTCACTTACACACCAGACTGTTTGATAAAAAATGCTCCTTAGTATTTCTGTGCACCTTTCTCTGGGATGTAGCAGAACATATAATAGTTTGGAGGCCTTTCTCTTGCAAACTGGAGGTATTGGAGGTTGTTTTAGGCCTCACAGGGGCACTGCTTAAAATGTGGTGTTGTATATCTTCCATTGTGCCGTCTGTGGTCCCATCATACTGCATGTGTGACCCACTGCCCTTCAGCTTTGAAATCTAGGAGCCTTTCCTGTGTGTGTTACAACACCTGCTTACACCATTTTGTTGACCTTGATAATACACTTGCCTCATAAACATGTCGATTTTAAACTCATTTTTTGATGTTGACATAAAGCACTGCAGCACTTTAATACATCTAAAACAATAAGACTAAAAGCACCACTGTGAGCATTAATCATCAAGCGAACTTGTGTATTAGTCTCTGAGGAACCACTTACAGGTCCTGCTGACAGGAAAATACATGATCAGACATCCACATAAGTCCTGTAAGAGAGAACAGCAATATGCCACAGGAGATATCTCTGAAGAGGGGGAAACAAGAAAATAATTCTCTTGCTCTCTTCACAGATATCTCCCAAGAAAGTCCGGTCATCCGAAACGCCGTTGCCCAAAGTATGACTTCCTCTTCCCTTCTGTTTTTAACCCCCCTCTCTTCTTCTTTTTTTTTTTTTTTGTTGGTCGCTCTCACACAGTCACAACTTTTGTTTCCACATCTCTCCTCCGCTGCCTGCTGCCATGCATTCAGGTGGAGGTGGTGTGTCAGCAGGAGCAGGGAGAAACACTGAGAATGACTCCACACATGACATAACTACATTGCTCTGCCAAGTCTTTTCTTAGGCCTCATCTCCACTCTCCCTTTGTTTCATTCGCATGAGCCTCCCCAGAAATGAGGAGATTAACTGTAGCGGCATGCTCCCTTGTTTCTCCCCCCCCCCTTGCTGCTATGGAGCGCCATTGATAATGATGATGATAATCATAATGATGATAATGATGATGGTGATGATGATGGGTGCTGAGATGTGAAGTGCATGTTGCCATGACAGCTGATTCTGCTCTGCCGTAGGCCACCACTCTGTAGAAAATAGGTCAGAAAGGGTTTGCATGTGTTAGAAGAACCCTTTCTACGATCCACCTCTTGATCCGACCCAAACCAGCCTAGTCGGGCTCTCCTCTCCTCTCCTTTCCTGTATTCTTCTCTCCTCTCCTCTCCCATTCTCTCCTCTCCTTCTCTCTCCTCTCCCATTCTCTCCTCTCCTCAACCTCTCCTCTCCTCTCGAGAACAAACATGATTTGGTCTGAATGGTTTGCAAGCTCTACATTTTTTTTCGAATAATAAATGTATGTACATCTGGAATCTTTATAATGAAAAAAAAATAATAAAAAACCCCAAAAAACTATTGACTGAGCAATGCACAAAACAGGTCACTCAAGGCAAAACAAGTTTAGAGAGTAAAATTCTTCTTTTTCCTCCAGCTGTTTTGGCAGTTTCTGAGCACTTGAGAAGGTGCTTGCCAACAGTTTTTAATCAAAAGGCTTAAACAGGGCATGCCCACACCTGTCAATATGTTTTTATAGCTCAATATAAAAAGAACTAATAGTGGAGGAGGTGGATTGTAAAATATGTGTCATGCTCCTCAATAACCAAAGTCACTGCCCCAGACAACTTTTGAACCAATGCCAAATTTCAGGAGGTAATTCATAATAGACGAGGAAATTTTAAAGGGACAAAAGAAGTGATGAAACCCAATAAGAGGAAACAAAAGTCTTTATGTGTAAAAATTAGGGCTGTCAAAGTTAACGCGATAAAAACACGTTAACAAATTTGTTTTTAACGCCACTAATTTCTTTAACGCATGAATGCAACTTGCAATTTTTAAGGTTGTAGCAGGTTCAGTTTTAAAGCTAAAGTGAAGATACTGGCATCATATGAAACTAGAAAAACCTAAAGAATCCATTGGTACCAACCATGTCATACATGCTTGTCATAAAGGAGGGACATTTTCAAAGGGGTCCCTTGACCTCTGACCTCAAGATATGTGACTGAAAATGGGTTCTATGGGTACCCACGAGTCTCCCCTTTACAGACATGCCCACTTTATGATAATCTCATGTAGTTTTGGGGATAGTCATAGTCAAGTCAGCACACTGACACACTGACAGCTGTTGTTGCCTGTTGGGCTTCAGTTTGCCATGTTATGAATTGAGCACATTCTTTATGCTAAATGCAATACCTTTTCTGGACAATATTTGTCATTGTGTGTTGTTAATTGATTTCCAATAATAAATATATACATACATTTGCATTAAGAAAGCACATTTGCTCACTCCCATGTTGATAAGAGTATTAAATACTTAATTAATCTTCCTTTAAGGTACAATTTGAACAGATAAAAAATGTGTGATTAATTTGCGATTAATAGCGATTATTATTTGAATCGATTGACAGCCTTACTAAAAACATAGAGCTAATTTTTAAAACACAAGGAGGACCAGCAGTTTTGCTGAAAAACAGGAGTTATTTGGGACTGTAGTTACTACTTGGGTAGGATGTGGGAATCACAAACATACTGTATGATCTGATTAAAATCACTGATCAGCACATGTGAATTTAAAATCACCCAGCCTCCCCTCGAGGAAATAAAATCCCATGTGAACGGGGCTCTAGTTGAAGTCTGATCACAGACCGCTGTGGAAAGTAGTTTGATGTTAACTTAGAAGTCGGGGTCACTTCACTCCCACGTCAAATCCAAAGGATTTTGCATCGCTCTCACTCGCAGTGTGCATGCAAAGAATACAAACGAACACATTTATGTGTAAGTCGTGTGTGAGCGCGCTAGTTTGAGGAGGCAAATGAAGGAAGTCTCGTTGCTTTGCTCAAAGTTAGTGACACTGATGAAACTATTCAGACCTGTTCTGTGCTTACAAATCTGTCTTTTGACACTACAAAAAATTTGACTTTCAGATTGTTTTTGTTGATTTTTTTGCTATTTAGTTGCTTCTCTGTCACGCATTTGTGTATATGCTAGTCTGTGTGTGTGTGTGTGTGTGTGTGTGTGTGACCCTGACTCCCAAGGTAGGCCGGGTTATTTATAGTGTCTCACCCATGGCCTGATATCCTTCTCCCCTGGTTGCCCTGACACTTGATTGACATAAGGCTTCCTCTGCTTGGCAGACTCCCCCAGCTCTGTCTACTAAGTGTGTGTGTGTGTGTATCTGTGCATACACCAGGTGGGCATGGATGAAGCGGTCTCCAGGCTGGCAGACCTCCAGTGCTGTCCTCACCAAACAGTACAGAGGGACAGAGTACAGTAAAAGGTCAACATGGCGTGTGTGTGTGCATGCGTGAACATATATTCTTCTGTGTGTGTGTGTGTGTGTGTGTGTGTGTGTGTGCACGTAGAGCAGTTAGAGAGGTCATGATGCTGAAATAACTACTACCTCTGCCCTCTGGCGTGTGCGCTCATCGTTTATTCACAAGGCTTGTAGCCTTGTTGTCAGACTGCTCATCTCGGCTGAGCATTAGTATTGCTTAAAGCCTTGGCTCTCATCTCTTTTCTCCCCCCCATCCCCTCGTCCTCCCCCACCAGCCTTCAGCACACATGCTAATCCAGGAGTATAGGCTAACACCATGCCCTAACAGCATTTCCATGTTTTAAACATTGTGCTCTTAAAGCTTCTGCAGTCTGACAATTTGAAGTGTGTGGTGGTGCATGAGTAAGTGCGCTATAACTACATCTGTGCAAAAAAAAGTCTCCATTTTTGTGTGCTCTTGTTTTTGATGTTGACGTAGATGGGTTGTGTGTGTATGTGGGTTGCTTGTTGTGTGACACACGAGGTCACATGTGTGTTAATGTGTTGCATTCATTAGCGCCAGCAGGGGCAGCGCTGTGGCTATTATTAATGGCGGTCTCATGTTGCACCTTGACTTTGACACCCTCAAATTGCCGACTCCTGTGGAGCTGAGGAGGTAATTTACCATGATGGCGTGTGTGTGTGTTTGTTTGTAGATGGGTGTGTGTGAGTACAGTGTGTGTTGGCATGTACGTATGTGGTTTGTGCTTGTGAGTGCCTGAGCCTGCTAATGCTATCTCCTTGTTCCTATTTTCTCATGTTTCCTCAACTGTGGGCCAGCATTAGCTGTCCTTGTAAGTGAGAAAGGGAACGACCTGTGTGGGAAAGGTGACACATGTAAAAGTAAAGAAGTTTAGTGGGAGCCGATTCTTCTGTTTGTGGTTTCTACTCTATTTCCTGCCTAAGTTAGATACTTTGCTACCTCTGTTTACAGGATACCGCTTTCCTCTGCTTGTGTCATTTGCATTATTTTGCATTCGGGGCTTTTGGAAGGTGCAGAGAAACTAAAATAGAATCAGATTTCCTACATAGTCAGTACTGCAATCAATTAGTAGTATTTTTAGTAGGGAGGCCCCACGATACGATATTATCACGATACTTAAATCATGATATGATCTTATTGTGATTTTAAACATTTTGTGATACGCTGAGCATTGTGATAAGATATATTGCGATTTGTCGTCTTTTTTCCGACTGCAAATTATGCAGTTTGTCAACATGTTTTTTTTATCTAATGAGATACAGTTTTCCCTCTGTTCATCTCAGAGTTTTCATTTACATATTTTGAGGTCAGAGGTCAAGGGACCCCTTTGAAAATGGTCATGCCAGGTTTTCTAGTTTAATATGACACCAGTATCTTCACTCTAGCTTCAAGACTGAGCCCGCTATGACCTCTGAAAGACAGAATAGCAGCCGGATTGTGGATTGTTAAGAGGTTAATAGTTTATATGATAAAAGATCAATACTTGATGAATATTCCCACGCAAAATATCGCAATACTATGCTGTATCATGGTTCCCCCAAACCCCTAGTGCCAAAATAGAGTGCTACAGGAATGCATCCTAAAACCTGGAAATGAGTTGGCATTTTAGCACTTCCGGTTCCCTCGTCTGGAAGTCAACGTTTTTTTTGAATGTGTTTTTAGTTAGATGCCTGAATTAAGATCTGTGATTAACACAAGCATGAAAAGATTTTAATGTTTTTTTTTCTATGATATAAAATACATCAATAAATATCCCACTCATGAATTTTGAAGCCTTTATGTGTCTCAAAAAAGGCAGTTGCTAACAAGTGGCTAAATGAGACAACTAAACATCATCACGCCGACACGTCCGCCTTTACAGCCTCTTTGTTTATACTTGTGTGACCGAGGTGTAGTTCCTTTATAGCCTAACGTTAGCTTTTTACTTCTGCCGATTGCATTTAAGCCTCAAAAATCATAAAAGTAGTGTTCATTTGTGAAGATTATCTTGCTGAACAAAATATGCAAGTATCATAAATGTTTATTATAGCTTATTTTCTGCACTAATACAAAAACCCAATGGAAAAATCCCATTGGCTTTTTGACGAGGGGAACCAGGGCGATGCTAACTTCCTGGTTGGCCTACAAGAATATGTAATTTCTGGAGCACTCTATAACTTGACAATATAACTGTGACAAGATAAAGTGCTCAAGAGAGAAGCAGGAAGATGTGCCTGCAGTGAATTAATAACATCATTGTTATAATGGGATTCTATTAAACAACAGCAGTAAAGTTTATATCCCTTACACAAGGTCAGGGCAATGGCAGACAGTGCCAACTCTCACAGTTAATAATATACTGAGTAGTAGTGGCCGATGAAGTTAAAGCCAGAATCCACCTTTTTATCAGTGTGCTGAAGAAAGAGTAAGGCTAAATGAGGAATGCTCATTTCCACTTTTACCCCATAGCATGTTTTATTCGAAAGCAATTTAAATTCTTTGTCTTGATCCCAGGGTTATCAAACAGCCCTCGAGGCATGGACATCAGCATCAGTAAGCCAGTTAGAGAGAAAAGAGAAAAAAATAACTTTGGTTTTTAAGACAAACCCATCATGATTCCTGAGACCAACTTAAAAAAAGCTTATTCCTCGTAATTCTAGCTGTAGAAGAGTGTTCACAGATAATAAGTGAACCTGGAGGGCTCACCAGGATAATATATGCGCATCATGTTTTAAAGGTGGATATTTCACCTCTTCTTCAAATAACACGCTCCTCTCCTTGATGAAGATCAAATCCGTTGTATCCTAATATCTGAATTCCTCTTTATTATTCCTCCCGTCTGTGACAGCAAATACAGCAGAGCACTGACTGCTTATTTTCTAAAAATAAAATGAACATTAGAGCGCTTTTGTATTACCACCTAAGGTAGTTCGTTTTCAGCTTGAATTATGTGTCGTTTGACACTTACAGCAGGGCTTCGTAATAATATCAATTTCAGTCTGGCGGCGTGTGGGAGGGAAGTTAATGTGATAGCGGTTTAATGGCTTGAGTTGATCCACAGGTTTTCCTCAAATGAATCAGATAAGGAGCAGTGAGGAACGGAGACATTTGAAGAAAATCAGACGTAAGAGATTAATATTATAGACAGAATGGATACAGGCAAATTAAAGCTGCATTTAGATAATTACATCTTCAAAGTAACAGACTGGTTTTGGATTCTTAGTGTAGATGGCATTAAAGGGGAACAACGTCCATTTTTAAAACATTGATATTATTCTGGAGGCTATATAACATGATGGAAAAAAGACTGCGACTTGCTCATGTACGCGCATATTAACTAACTAAACAGCAACTACCTGTCAGTGGCGATTTGAATGGAGTATAGAATTTCAACAACATTTGCAATCTAAATAAATATGCTGTCACTTTCTGAATCTATTTTATGTTAACAATAAACACTAAATAAGACAAGGAAACTGTGTCAGAATTTACTGACTTCTTTCATTTTCTAGTAGTTATGGTTTATGCAAGTGCTGTACATTGGAACAGAGAAATCCACCGGAACGTAAAGATCCATGACAGCAGCAGCTAGCTTGTAGCAGTCATGGATGTATTAAGAGAACTGGATACAGCGTTGGAGGCGGGGCCCCGTTCATTCCTATGAAAGTTGCTCAGCGGCGCATGATGCCAAAATGGCTCGACTTCTGATTGGAAAAGTACTCGGATCTTCTGGCAATCTTCCGCATCCAATTGGCCCATGGCGCAGGCCCATGGAGCAGGCGCAGTAGCAGGCGCAGTAGCAGGCGCAGTAGCGTCCGCTCGGTCACAACGTCATGCTGTCGTAACAGCTTGCCAACTCCCCCTCCCAGCCCTCGCTCCAGCCTCGGTCTGGGTCTCATTCACATGAACGGAGGAAGAGAAAGAACTCTGGATTCGGCTATTAGTGCATTTTACAACTTTTGGGCCGTAATGATTTAAATAAGGACTATTCGAGTGTTCATTCTGGGAAGATGATTCACCTAAAAAAAAAAAAAAAGATCCGCTGAGTTACACACGTTTCTTTCCCAATCCAGTCTATGGGAAAAAGTATTTTTTGGCCCAATGGCATCACGTGACGACGCGGAAGTTGCAGTAGACTATTCCCACCCATGATCTACTTGGTCAACAAAAGTCTAGTACTGTATTAATGGAATTAGCTATAGCTAACGATATTTTACTATCTAACTAGCTAGCTACCAATGTGCCGTACCTGTCGCTAGCATGGTCGCTAGCCGCGGGAAGACCGCCACAACGTGCGCTGAGATCCTGTCATGAATTTCTCTGTTTCAGTGGATTTCCCCATTCCAGTGGACAACACTTGCCCTCGCAATATGTGCGTGCATGAGCAAGTTGCAATATTTTTTCCATCATGTTATAAAGCCTCCAGAAAAATATCAATGTTTTAAAAATGGCCGTTGTTCCCCTTTAAAGATGATGTTGGTACTAAATCTGTATTCGAGTCAGGATGGTGTTGTTTGGTGTTGCTGCTGCAGGGCCTACAGGGAGGGAACCATGTGGCGGGTGACAGTACGACATGTACATCACACATGTTGAAGGCCAGCGGAGCTCCATGCGTATGAATCAGATATGTGCATAATAAAGACTTAGAGGTAAAATCCACCCTAGGATAGACACATATATATATATATATAAATCCGTGAGGAGTTATTATGCAATGAAGATGTACTTCTTCCCTCCAGCCTGGCTTGTCTTTCTCTTCTCCTGTTTGTGATTTCACTTATTGCATTTCCAAAAAATGACTGCTGACAACCTCCAGAGTACATGCCTAAACTTCTTGCATTCAGCTGTGGGTTACATGTACTGTAGGTAGCGTAGGTGGAGAGAGCTCGCTGATATTTTTGGGTAGCTGAACATCTCGGTGCTGTCAAACCCATTATAGCTGCACTGAAAATATCTCATCCTTACATCACATTGGGAGGAGAAATAATGCAACACAATGTGCCCAGAATCGTGAGGTACACTGCCAGTAGCTGCTATTTAAGAAAGTGTAGTGTTGATTTAGGGTTTAGGGTTGATTTGTTCATTTTGGTTTTGTTTGAGGAACAGTACAGCATTGCAGATTTACACTTTTTAGTGTTGCAGCTTTGGTGAAAATCAAACTGTGACAGTTTGACTGTCAGATAACATGAAATGCAGTCTTCTTTACAGCAGTTCATCCACAAAAGTCATATTTCAGTGAATCTTCCACTCCTTGAAGGCGCAGGCGCCCTCGGCTGACTTTACTGTCTTTCAAAGGTTGTAGCGGGCTCAGTTTTAGAGCTAGAGTGAAGGCACTGGTATCACATTAAACTAGAAAACTTAAGGAATCCATTGGTACATGTTGTAAAGAAGGCTAAATAACATTTGGCTAAATTTTAGTGAGGAAAAACGGGCATGGCAATTTTCAAAGGGGTCCCTTGACCTCTGACCTCAAGATATCCAAATGCAAAAACCATGCAGTTTTTTGCATGCAGTATAAATGTGTTATTATTGCCTTTTCTAAAAAAGGTTTCTGCATACTGAGGTCCTTAAATAGTTTTGGAATTACATAAATTGGGTATGACTGTAAAGCTGAGACTCTTGTGGATCCAATGAGCCCAACTGTATTCATGTGTGTTGATTTTAGTTCCCATAGTAGCCATTTTTATTGTTGTGAGATCATTTTTTGAAACTCGGCCTCACTGTATAAAATTACCTGTGGTGACCTCTAGGATAATCACAGCCTCATGAAACTTTACAGCCACAAACTAAAGACCTAGGGCATTCAGAGGATGGATGGCTTTCCTGGGTAGATTGACAATAAGGGGGTTTCTGAGCAGTTTCCAGAACAGAAGTGCTCACCATCAAATCACCGCAAAATGCAAATCTTGCAGAAATCTCCAAATGTGAAAAGTTTTTGATACCAAATCACAGCATGGCTTTTTCTGTGGTGTTCCTCAAAGTCTTGGTGTCTTAATTTTGTGTTTTGGAGGGATTATCAATCATTTTTATCAATTCTCGAGTGGTAAAAAATGGTTAAATTTAGCACCAAATCTGTGTAACAAATGATATCAACCCAAAAATTGCTGCAACAACTTATAAGACAAAATAGAGCATGGGAATGACCATCATATACTTCTATCATAATATTCTAAACCCTATACACTTTCACAATTTATTTTGATTAATAAATTCATGTTTATTTCTTATTTATGACTATATTTAACAACTTGACACACAGTGCTGAGCTGCATCTCAAATTAATCTTCAGGTTCCCAGCTTTCAGATGATGTACACGACTTCTATGTGACCTCTTCTGTTGACCTGCTATCTCCCCCTAAAGACCCCCCTGTACTCCTCTAAAAAACACCAAAATGGCTCTACGGTAAAGAGGAGTGGAACAGAAAAGGTTAAATGACACTTAATCTTCACATTTTTGACATTGGACATTTAGTCCAGGTCAGACAGTCCAGGTTGCGGTGTATGTGACAGTGAGACAAAGGAATGGACTGGCACAGTGAGGGTATAGTATAAGGCACGGGACAATGGGCATGACTCGCAGGGTGATAACTGGTACTGTAAATGTCAGTGGGTCAGTGATGGCAGAGCACAGCCGCCCACCTTCCCCCCACCAGCTCTCTGGCAGGTGACGGAGGAGGAAACTCGATCATCGGGTCTCTCAGAGGGTAGCTGCTGCGGGCGCTGAGGGCCAGACTTCCAGTCAAGCCGCGTCTGGATGCAGCTGCTGCCAGGCAGAGCGACTTATCATGGCGGGGGGGAGAGGAGCGGTGGTGGAGATCGGGGTCGGAGCGAGCAGGAGAGAAACGAGGATGCCGAGGCAGCTGAGGCAGCCGGTGGGAGCGGTGAAGGCTGAGGAGGCGGTGGTGTTTAAAACCCAGGCACAGACGATTCATAAACAGTCACAGGTGGGGTTGTTCGACTGTTTCTGTTTGTGGTGAGCCAAGACTGCATGCTGGTATGCTGGCTATGCAGATTTGTCTGTGCAACAGGTCTCAGCTCTCACTGCCAGCAGTTCTCAGCACTTAGTGTAAACATATTAGACCATACAGTGATGATGCAGGTAAGGTAGTAGTTGTTCCATTCAGCATTTATTCTGCCGTTTTGTGCTGACTTTACAGAGATCTGGAGTTTAAAGGGTCACATGTTTCTATTTCTGTTGCATTCTTTCCCCTGAAGTGTGACACACCGTGAATTATAGCTGTGCAGGTTGTTTTACTCATGTTTCTGGAGAGGGCAGGTTTGTGCTCCGAGCACTGTGCATGGCAAGAGTTATTTTTGTAGCTTTGCTGGGTTTGCTGTACGTATACATATGGAAACGGAGCTTAGAGAGATAGTGTTTCTGATTGAACAGGGTCACCCAGTCCTTGCTTCAGGGGGCAGAAATGCAATCCTGCGTCTTTGTTGAATAGGGAGAAGTGGGCTATTATGGATCTTACATGTGCAAGCAGGGAGACGCTAATTCGAGGAGGATTTTTATTGCAGCGTGTATTAATGATATTGGGCGAGCTCCAAGGCAAGTGGAGTGTCCAGACTGAGAATGAATGAGGTCTAGACAAGTGTTCGGATGTGGAGCAGCTCCAGAATCTCTAACACGGCCACTCGTTACAAGTTGTCATAACCCAAAAGCTTGTCACGGTTTATTTTTCGGATGCCGGTTTTTGAACGCCTCCTCCATCACTATATAGATACAGACACACACATAAATACCGTATTCCTTTGCTCCAAATATGCCAAACTGCACTTGCTGCTCATGCACAATGACCGTGGCATTCATTCAACTTCTTAATGGACAGAAAAGAAAGTGGGACGCTGTGATCGATATATGCGTTTAATTTCAAGTTTGATTTGGCTCAGTATCTATGTATTGCACTCCATCTTACATTGATTTAGGATTAAATTGGTCAAAGCAGAAATAGACTTGAGGGAAAATAACTCCTGATTGATGCGTGTCTGCGCAGGCCTGCACCCTCATGCACACACAAACAGATAGAGAGAGCATCTGTCTTTCTTGGCACCGAGCTGAAGTGGATGGCATTGATTTAGACCCTTCTCATTCCTTCCTCCGCTCCGCTCCTCCTCCCTTGCTTTCTCACTTTGTCTTCTCTCGCGGCTGCCATTCACAGTCACACTCCGCAAATCACCTCTCACGGAGGCTTCGGAGCCGCAGTCAGCGGGGGAATTTTGGCTTTCTGCGACGTGGGTTTGCCAGGGCAGCTCAAAAATGTCCTGGCTAACAACCATCCTTCAGTGTCTGAATGTGGGTTGTTTTGGAAGGACATTTAGGCTGTGAATTTTAAATAGGGAAGGATTGTTGCAGGAAAAACTGATTTGAGATGCTGCAAGTTTGTAATGGATTTGAAGTGCTTTCCAACTTTAGGGTGATTTTTCAAAATCCAGATCTTCTTGAACCTTGTGTCTTGTCAAGTTAGAAGAAATGTGCTCTTTCCTTTTATCCATAACTCTTAACGTGAATATTTTTAAGTGAACCACATTATTTGAAAACCAGTATCATCACTGTTTACGAGCTAGTGTGTCTCAAAATGAAATACCACAGGCTCTATAAACATTATTTGCTTCTTTTGTTTCTCACTCGGTGGTGTGAGGTGATTTCATGACTGGACCTGCAGTATCCTCGTGTGGCCAGATAGAAAACTACAACCACACAATTCGTTTTTTTTTCAAATCATACAATTCCTTTATCCCTGTGGAAAGATATTGAATGAAAATTGTTATCCATCCATCAGCATTTCAGGGGCAGATTAGAGTGAGCATCATTTTTATTGTTTCATAAGCCTCATCTGTGCTATTATTAGATCCATTTTAATGCCAGAAAATTCCTGACAAAATGAGTTTAATACACTTATACATGTACAAAAAATACAATTTAACAGTCTTTTTCTCGTATTTTTGAATGTATCACATACTAAAAATAATTTGCCATTGTTTGGTTTAAACTGTAAATTATTTTTTTAAGGAAAATGATATATATTACCCCCCGGATTGAATTCTATATTGTTTTCTATACTCTGTAAAAAGCCAGAAGACAAGTATATCCATGCTGTAGAAATATAACTTTTACTGTAGCTTACTCTTAGCTAACATCTAGTTACTGATTTTGATGCTTACCGCAGGACCTTTACTGTTAACACTTTTATTTTTCCACAATATCAAGCTGTGAGTCAGTGACAGACTAAGCTGTGTCTCAATTCAGATACTTCCATTAGTACACTTCCATGTAGTACACACCGTGCACACTATGTACTTACTACCCTGTAGTGTTGTCTCAAATCTCACTTGGCTGTTTTGTACTCACCGGAAGCTCGGTAGATCAGCTGGTGATGCCATGGACATCATGCCGTATCGCCAGTAATTCAATTCAGACGGGTAAATTAACCCTATAATGGCTTCTATCCGACTACAGTACTATAAAAAAAACAACACATGTATAACTTAAATTTGTATAGTTCGTTGTTCGCCATTTCAATCGCAACGGCTACAGCTTCCTCGCCCGCCATTTTCACAAGTTTGAAATAGGTTGGTGGCACCTCCCCTTCCGCTGCGTAGCAAAGATGGCAACCATTGAGGGTGAGAAGTGTCCATTTTGCCATACCTCTCAGTGTGAACGTACTTATGCACTCAAAATAGCAAGTTTAAGTACGGAAGTATCCAAATTGAGACTCAGCATAAGAAGGCTACAGTCATGCTAGCAGCTCTGTGAGGCTGTACGTGCATGGTACTCCGCCACTGGGGTGCTTTGAGCTGAATGCTAACGCCAGCGTGCTATCATGCTGATGTTTAGCGGGTATAATGTTTACCATGTTCACCATTTTAGTTTAGTGTGTTAGCATGCTAACATTTGCTTATCAGCACGTATAGCAGTAAACTTCAAATCATATCGTACTATAAAAAGGCTTCAATCTATCTTTTGATAGTAACCTTGACAATTGCAAATGTAACGTAGGAAGAAAGTGTGTGTGTGTGTGTGTGTGTGTGTGTGTGTGTGTGTGTGTGTGTGTGTGTGACAGCAGTGGAATAGAAACGAGAGCAGAGAAGACGACAGGAGAGCGGTTTAATGAGTGGAAAAAGGAGTAGAAAGTGAGCGTTGAATGAGGATAGAAGGGGTGGAGATGTGATGTAGAGGCTGACGGGGCTCAGATTAATGAGCGCCGGTGTGTAATTAATCTATAGCGGGCAGCTGTCTGTTTATCTGTCTCAGAGTTGACAAGAAGATAACTGAGGGACATCTAATTGATCCCTTCCTCTTCTTCTTCTTCTTCTTCTTCTCCTTGCTCTCCGTCTCCTCTCCTCTCTCCTCCTTTAGATCAGAAAGTTTCCTTGACAGTGACAGACTCACTTGGAAACTCCTTCGAAAAGAGATCATGTAATTGATCACACTGGCAAAGACACAGCAGTTTGTTTTATTCGACTTATTCTTGTTATATTTTCTAGCAATTTTTCCCGGCTATGTTTCTGAATCAACCTAAATCTGCCAGTGCTTAGAGGGATGGAAAAAAGAAGGGTGTCCAGGCTTTACTGCGCTAATATGCTTAAGGTCGGGGGATTTGGTCTGATTGTATGTTTGTATTTCATTATGCTTCCGCCACTAATCCATTTTGCTGGAAATCATCCCTCATTCCATGCGTTGCACCCTGTGTGACTCATGGATCCCGGAGCTTGTAGCTGAGGCTCTACCCAGCTGAGGTCAAAGGTGACTGGGTCACACTGGTCTGAGCTGCCGGCTCGGGAGCTGTGGGGGTCGGAGGCATCTCGCCAGAAGAGGAAAACATAGGCTCAAATACTCAGCAGCTCGTGTAAGGGGCTCCACAGACTGCCTTCAGCAGCATGATACACATAAACACGCATAGACTCGATACATTAATCCTACTGAACACCACCAGAGGCTTCCTCTAGTTCTATGTGGGCAAAAATGTACACAAATGCACATGTGACAAAAAGGGAAATCCCTACCCTGTAGAAATATACTACCGAGATCTAAGCAGTTATTTAAGTAGTTCCCAACCTTTTTTGCTTTTGAGCCCTTAAAATAATGCAATGTCTACTTGTGACCCGTCATTGCGGAAGCCCTGAACAAACATGATTCAAACATTCAACGGTTTTCTTGTTTTAAAACAAGAAGTTGTTTTCTTTTATTACTCATAATATTTAGGTCAGCTGACGGTGAATGCATTCAAACGGCCCAGATCGAGCTGACAGCATGGACGTATACATCCATGGCTTACAGTGATGGACTTGGTGACGTCAGCGGAAGGATTCGCATGTGATTACGTCTGGTTTTCAAAATAAGGTGTTAACGAGGGTACATACAAAATACATATATGTAAATAAGATTAAATGGATTTATTCACAAGCAGTATAAAACATGTCACCTATGTCCCTTATGAATTAAAAAGAAAATACCACTAAATTGTGAGGGAAATGTTTTATTCTTTGATTTTTGGTTGCTGAAAAACAATTAAATGATGTTTCCTGACAATGACTGATACATTTGAGTTGAAGACATATCTGACGACATACAGACACAAAATCCTTCTGTTAACTTCACCAAGTCCATCACTGTCAGCCACTGACTAAATAGTATTTCAAAAGAAAAAAAGATGACATTAGAGAAAATTAACTTAATTTTCTGTAGCAGAATTTTGTTTTTTCCTTTTGTTTCCTACCCTGATAATTATCTCACAACATCTTTTCTTATGTTCATCTTGTGACCATGGCCTGTATGTATAAAGCTGCTCAGAGTAATTTTAGACTTAAATGTGTCGTTATTGTCACAATTAAGAATAGGTGCCATGCATGTATGCTAACAGGCATTCAGCTTCCAAATGATTTAAGAGGTCTATTAAGTCAGTTTGGAGTGACTAGCAAAAGTGATTAAATGATGTATTCAGCAATTATTAATTATGCAATTATAATATTACCTTATTTATTATTAGCTAAATAAATACAAGAACTTTGATGAGTTTTAAAGTCGATGAATATCAAAACATAGAAACTACAGATTAACCAGGTTAACTTGCTTATAAACCTTTTACGGTAATGTTTAATTTTTAGGTTGACCCTTATGTTCTCTCTTTTGCAAAACAGAAACTATTAAAAATTTATTTGTATTACATTCAAATATTTGATAAGCCCTTCATAGATGAATATCACTTAAAATGGTTCATACAGCCTTCTTTTGGGAGAGTCTTAGTTAGAACAAGGTGTGCATAAAGCTGTGATGATGGATGTGACATGTCAGCGACTGAATGGAGGCCTGCTATTGGCTGTGCTGGAAGGAGGGCATTTTGGGTAGTCATAATTGTAGTCCTTATTTTATTAAGCTTAGGAGTCACTGCAGTCAGCACAGCAATGTTATAACAATTTAATTTTAGCTTCTTTATAAAAAGCTTCTCAGTCACTTTATACTAAGATTTTTTTTTCCCTTTAGGTGGAAGTTTGGGACCATTTCTTATAGACTTTTTATACACACCAGCTGTGTTGTTGCCGTCCCCCAGGTAGAGAATCATTGCATCACTTAACAGTAACAGTAAACCCACTTGATCTCCCTTTATACTCCTTGTTTTAAATGTTTTGTCAGAAGCAAAGGCTTCTATACTTATTTTCCCCCTATACAAAAACACAGAAGCATTTGCTGTCAGACAGAATCATTTTCAAGTCAACTTTCATTATTATGTATTGTACTGTATGATGGTATCCACCTATTCAATGAGCAGCCTCTCCTCCTCCTCCTCCGTGTTGAGATGATAGTTATTAACTAACAGGCAGCAGGATGGCCTGAGGAAACAGGTCAGCTCACAGCCTATTAATCATGGAAATGCTCCAAAATCCGCTCCTTGAATAATCCTGTTCATGTTTGCTGAGACCTCATCTGTAGTTTCACTAATAACATGTCAAGAAATCAGTGAAACTGCTCCGTGAAATCCTCCACTAAGTAATACAGGTGGGTCAACTTGTCAGCTTGCGTACTGATCTGAGGTCATATTCGGCTGGGTTTTGAGGTCAGGATTAGTCGTTCTAATTAATAACTGAGATGGGAGATATGTGCCCCAAGGGGAATCTTATTACCAGAAGCCTCGCTGTACTTTGTCCCTTAATCAGTGAAATTAACATCCACATCATTTTAATTCACGGTTATTTAATTCACAATGAGTGTGTGGTGGTTCAGATGTGAACTACTGAGTCAGTCCAGTAGAGAGCAGCAGAGTACTTCCTGCTTCTCCCACGTTACTACATACAAAACATTGATGTCAAGGGAAAAACTGCTCATTTTGACACTAAAACATTTTTGTTATTACTTTAGATACAATTAATGATGATATTTTCTTACAAGGTGTGACTACTGTTCTGATCAAATAATATTGACTTTCTAGAGATTATTACTGAACTCACCTCAGGAACTGTCTTGACTTCAGTCCCTCTCCCATTAAATCAATTAACACGTAATATTTAAAGGACAAGGTTGGTAATATTCAATTTTTTTTTTTACTGTCAACAAATCCCATGTTAAGACCAAACAATACATTGGTACTATTAAGTATTATCTGTTTAGCCAAAGCCTGATATTTCTCATTATCTAATTTGATAATAAACTAACAAGTTTATTAGCTCATTCCTCCGTGCCATAGAGATCCATTGTTGTCCAAAAACACATTATTGAGCTACACCTTTGCACTGACATACATTCATTATCATAAACGTGGGCACTGTAGTTTATTTTTGAGTCAATCATACACCGTTCTGCTGCGGTAGATACTAGCGCACCAAATGTGTATTAATCCACAGCTGAAAATAGTCCCAAACAAATTAATCATTTGCTCATGTTTGAGTAATGATTGCTAAAAATTACAGTGCTCAGATGTAAAAAAAAATAATAAAAAAATGTAACTATACATTTCTGAGCCATATTTAAAGATCTATCTTCAGTAGGAACTAATGGACTTGGAGAAGTACAGGCAGGGTAGAGAAGTCAGACAATATTGAGACTAACGCATCATTGGTTTTGGTCTTTTTGACTGATTTGTTGACAATAGGAAAAATATAGAATAAAACCAGCATTATTATTTAATGTTTATTTCTTGTTTCCCACCACTATGTTATTTGGTATGTGGTTAGAGTCTCCGCTGAGGTATTTTATGTGTGTTTGTGCAGAAACATTCTTGACAACTCAAGAATAACAAAAATGTCCACCACGGTTGCTCCATACAGACCAATCTCCTTCTAAAACCTGATTAGGGCTGCTTCCAAAATCACCACGGTAACCCGTGCCAACCTCATGTGACCAAAACAACGATTTGTGAGAATCAAAGTCTGAATTAATTTTAAAAAATATATGACACCTAGCAAAGTGAAATCTTATACTTACACTTAAATTGAAGCGTTATTGATAATGATGAGTTTACAGAGCTGTCCGTCAACGTCTGTTATGAATGCCGTCATCACTACCGCATTGCATTGTGGGATATTTATGCCTCCGTAGTGTTCAGCGTTGCCTACTGTAATATTTCACTGGAAATAGTATGCAATTCACGTACTATTGGTCTCACACTAAGGTTTCGGACAAATCTCAAATACTGTTTTAGGTACTAAAATTAGTATGGAATTTTGGACGCAACCTAGATTTAGGAGCAACTTGCTGTTATTTACATATTAACAAACAATTTCATTAAAAATGGATGTATATAATATATCCTAATTATAAGTATGAGTAAAATGTTGAAAAAAGTAATAATCACTTTATTTATATAGCACCTATCAAAACAAGGTTACAAAGTGCTTTACAATAAAAGCATGATAAAAATAATTAATAAAATAATAATAAATAAAATAAAATCACAAGTGCACCATCAGTTAAGAAAAAGCCATAATATAAAAGTGAGTCTTAAAAAGAGATATAAAGGAATATACTGAGTTTGCCTGTCTGAGATGAATGAATATATAACTTGATTTGATCAATTACTTTACTTAAAAAAATATTTTGAATATATTCTGCTATTCAGTGATGACATTAAGCTTCCTCTTTTTAGTATTGTACAATTACCCTGAAATATTTTATTAAATAAACAATAGTAGTGGACAGTGGAGAATTTCATCTGAAGCAGTTTGTTGCTTTTACCACTAACATCCACCAGAGAGAGCTAGAGGATAAGAACACTTTAATTCTGCTGCTCACCTGAATCGTGTGAGATTATCTATTTAAATGCTTGCTGTGAATTCATGCATTGTTGTTAAAGATAGGAGCCCTTGTCTTGTACAGTATCACCTACATCAAAGTAGAGGCTGATACACCTCGCTGTTTTTATCACTCTGTGAATGATGGATGTTTACAAACAATATCTGCCCTTTTTGTTTATGCATCAGCTGTGGTAGCTGCTTATTAATCAGCACTGCAGGTCATGTCCGGCCCTCAGCCAGACACTCAAAGGAGAGTCGTGAGTAGTCTCTTTGTCTGCCGTCTCAAGGGCTCTCTGATATTATCTTCCTCAGACGGCCGTGAATACGCTACTGTTCTCAAATTGGTCACTGATGCAAAGGGATACTGCACTTCAGGAGCAGCGGTGGGCTTTTTGATACAGAAAGAGAGAGAGAGAGAGAGAGAGAGAGAACGGTGCAATGTGGACGGAGGAAGAGAAGTATTTCTGTTGTAAGACATGCACAATAGTGTATTACAGCATGTCAGCAAACAGACAAAAAACATCATTTCTATGTGGTCGTGTTCTGGCAGGAGTTGAGAGTGGGTGTGTGGCGTAGGCGATGTTCTGCAGTGTGTGTGTGTGTGTGTGTGTGTGTGTGTGTGAGAGAGAGAGAGAGAGAGAGAGAGAGAGGGAGAATGGGGGTGTGGTAGGTGATGAGCTTTCATGTGTGACTAAAGACTCACGACTGGGAGGAGTTACACATCTGCCTCTGTTGTCGCGCATGTGTGTATTTCTCTAAATCTGCCAGGCTGTGTACTGTATGTATCTGTGTGTGTGTGGATGCAGAAAGGTAGTTCCCATCCTATGTTTAGTCAGGTTGCTCTCATACACCGTTCGTAGCTATACCTACAAAAAAGTAATGCTCTGTAATTTGAATATACCCCACAAAATCAATTTGCATGTAATCCATGTAATCGTGAAGCAGGAAGTTAGAAGAGTGAGTCTCTGCGTAGTTGTCGAGGGAGGAGGTAGGGGTGAGTGACTAGGTCAAAAAACATCGGACTTCCGCCCAGGAGACCGGTGTTCATACTTTGTGTGAAACAAAAAGTCTTCATTGATTTATTTGTCACGTAACGTCCGTACTTAAGTTACAACAAACAGTGATCTTTTTCCAAACCTAACTAAGTTGTTTTGTTGCCTAAACCAAAGAGTATAGAAGCAAAGAGGCGAAACTCTGGTGCTTTTTTTTTACAATGACCTCTAGATGGCGCTGTGGTAGAGCTGCCGCCATTTTGGACAGTAAACGCCCAATGAGTCCATAGTCATGAATGTATAAAGAGACGTCTGTGTAGTGTTGCTCACTGTACGCTCCTCCGGGAAGCGGCCGGGCAAAAAAGTTGAATAAATAAAGAAGTAAGTAAGTAAATAGTTATAATAGTATGCATATTTATAAAAATTGTATTGTTCAACACAGGCCATTTTGGTAGAGACATTCAAATTATGACAATAGAATAGAAATCATTTTGTTTTACTTTTGTACGGCACTTTGTAGGCAGATGTTTAACTGGAGTCATTATGGTAGTCAACTCGATTACAGTCCAAAATGGCGTAGGCGTAGGTCTGCTGCTGGGTGCTGGCGTTGCAAAGGAACGTATAATTGACTTTCACTTCTTAGCAATATAAGTTCTTTGCCTAAACCTAATCAAGTAGTTTAATTTTGAATAGACTGGAGCGGAATTTGACACGTGCATCACGTCTTTCTGGACATTTGTAGGAAAACGTGTGAAAAATGAGGAATAACTTTTCGTAAGAAATCATAAGAACCGTTGTATGAGACCATAAATGTACAGGTTAGCAAATTCAGTGAAGGAAAAGGTAGAAAATATTCACATACCAAACATTAACTGGACTGAAATAGGCAACGTTTCAACAAGGGCTGAAACAATATGCTGATTAATCAATTATCAGCAGAAAGACATTTACACCCACTTCACGCCGTGATTGGTCAGCTGTGTAGAGGAGAGACTGTCTGAAAACGCGTTATCTCCCGTATTTAAACAATACCGCATCTCCTTCCTTTATGACAGCAAGCTTTTTTTCACTTTGCCTTCCAGTGTGGTCGTTCGGATCACCTATAAACAACACAAACTAGTTCTGAAAGAGGATATACAAACTTTTTCCACCCATAATGGAGGGTTTCAGTTAAAACAGTTAAAAGGGTGGAGAAGTTGTTTAATTTGTGGCAGATTCCCGACCAAAATCAAATGAAACAGCAGTGCAGAGGAGCGATGCAGCAGAGAAGCAGAGCCGCCGCTCCTCCTCCTCCTCCTCCTCCTCCTCCTCTTCTTCCTCCGGCCCCTCAGCGGTCCCGGGACCCTGCTGGCCAGTGAAGCGCAGCCTCCAAACCAGGGTTCTAGCGAGGAGTCACAGGAAGGGCAAGCTCATTAATTATCTCCCTCTCTTCCTCCCTCCATCCTCCCATCACACCCTCCCTTCATTACCAGCAAGGTTAATCCCCCCTTATCTCCCAATGAGCCTCATTTTTCATGGCTCCCTTTCTACGACACTTCCTCCCTCCCCTCCCTCGTCACCCCTTCTCCATCCCTTTCTATCTGTGGTTCCTCTTTCTCTTCCTTCTCAGCTGCTTTTCAGAGTTTCTTCTTCTGCTTCTCTATTGCTAGTTTTGCATCATCCCACTTAGTTTGTTTTTTGTCACTCCTCCCACACATACTTTGTATTTCGTCTGCTCTTCTCCCACCCATTTTCCTCTTTCCTTTTCTCCTCTCCTCTCCTCTCCTCTCCTCCTCCCCCTTCTCCTCAGCTTCTCCTCTCCTCTCCTCTCCTCTCCTCTCCTCTCCTCTCCTCTCCTCTCCTCCTTCCCCCCTCTCCTCAGCATCTCCTCTCCTCTCCTCTCCTCTCCTCCTCACCCCCTCTCCTCTCCTCTCCTCTCCCCACTGTGCTTACCTTGAACAGGCCGTAGTGAGTGGAGAGAGTAGATCTATTACAGCTTATCACTAAAGGACAGGCCAACGCCGCACGCCGGTGAAATATGGCTGCTGTCACAGCCGCCGCCGAACACGACCCGTGCACAGAGCTCGCAGAGCTGTAAGGACAGGGGGGAAGAGGGGAGAGGAGGAGGGGGGGAGGGAGAGGGGGTGTACGGGAGCCAGTATCAGTCCCCTAATTCAAATTAATGGAAAGATTTTCAGTCTTGATGCCGACCGTTTGACAGTGATTTGGCACACAATTAACCTTGTCTCCCTCTCCCCTCTGCACTCTCATCACCTCCTCGCTTTCCTCCGCCGCCGTGTTTTCTCCGACTCCCTCTATCCGCTGTACCTGTCACGCTCCCTGACACAGTCTTATTGATTATGAACCAAATGGAGATGACGATGTTTTATTAGATAACTGACACTCCCTACTGTTGTACGCCAATTGAATTAGCTCTCGACATGCGCGTAGTGTAACACGATGTGACTCTTCCTCATTTTAGGTTTCACACAAAGCACGCCATTCACAAATTCGTAGCACAGTTCAGAGGAAGTGTGAGGATAATTTTCATGACAATACCAGCAGCAATGATCATTTGTAGCAGTTTTATTTGCATCAGTTAACAACATTTGACATGAGCATTATTTATAAGGAAAATGCAGCTTAACATGAAGAGCAGAGTGTACGACCAAACCTGCTCCATGCACCGCAAAACATCTGTCCAAGGCACGATAGATTTCCACTCACCGACCTGTTTAAAAGACCATCCGTCCTGCAGCCTCCGCCTCTCAGCTAGTCTTTACTCGCTGCTTTTATAGGCCATTTCACCTTGGGTTCCAGGTCACGGCACCAAACAGCCTATAGCTCTCAAACAGAGGAGAACAACTGGAGTGTTAAAGAGGGAGAGGGGGAGGGGGAGGTGGACCGAGTAACAAAATAGAAGGAAGAGATGATGTGTGAAAGAAACAGCCTTAGTAATGAGTAAAGTCAGAAATAACCCCCAAAAAAAGTTGTGTCAGATTGGTTTAGGTTCAAGAACCTAAACCAAGTCCAGTTGCTGCTGATTTAACCCTTCCTCGGTCAGATTGTAAGCTAAAACAGGAAGAGAAAGGTGAGTTACTATAGCAACCCCCATAAATTGCTATCGTGAGCTTGTTCTGTATGACTTATTGTATGGCTAGTTTTCCGTATTCTTTTCACAGAGTGATAAGTCACGTTCATGTTGTATTGTGGGAACCATAATTACAAGGAGCCGAGTTATAGGCGTTACCGTATATACTGTTTGTATCTCTTCCACTCATAGATTGTATATAAAGATGGACGCCAAAATATTCCGGATAGGGGAGCTGCCATCTTGAGATTTTGACGCCATTTGGAGCCAGAGTCTGCGCAGTAGTGATCGGGGGGCTGGAGCTGCAGGATCGAGGTCACCCGAACCAACTGGGAGCCGAGCACGGCCACAGCTTGTTAGCCAGAGAGAATCACAGCTGTCAATCATGATGTCACACCCCCTTTTTATAGCATCAAATAACTAATTAAAACCAAACTTGGACATATATCAGCATGATAAGAACTACTTAAAATGACAGAAACCTTTTTATTTTATGTCCCATCCGCTAACATGGAGGGGACGGGATTTATGACCTATACTGCAGCCAGCCACCAGGGATCCAGATGTTTTGGCTTCACTTTTGGGGAGCTGTCATGTCGTCCATCTTTATATACAGTCTATGGTTTCACTTGGTAACAAACTACTAGTGTGACTACAAGGTTAGCACTATAGGGCTAACCACCTTGGAATAATCCACCCAGTATTTGTTGAGATGTTTCAGTCTTGGCTAAAAAGGTGGACAAACAGACAAACATTGCCATCCCCAGAGCCACAAAGCTAGCTTGGCTGAATATGTGAAACAATGTGGAACCAATCGGCATCAAGGGAGATTGATTGATTTAACTGAAGAGCTCAGTCAACAGCTCTGTCAGACGTTCTTGTATGAGTGAAAGGGAAAGAGAGTGTCCTTAACACTAAGCAATAATACTACTTTTAATAACTCTCATAGCCCGTTGAGCCACAGTCTCAGAGCTAGATGAGATGAGAGGAAGGGAGTGTGTTTGCCGTGACAGTTTGCAGGTAGCTAAGTGAAGGCGTCTAGATGCATCCTTGTGTCAGCACAATGTTGCTGAGAGTCGATGATTATCCCGGCTTTTCTGAGTCTCTGCCTCAGCACATGTGACACGGACAAACTACAGCGGAGACGTGTATGACAGTAACGTGACAGACAGCGAGGCGTGAGCGCTGTCAAAGGGTGTCAAAGAACTTGCTGACGTGACATTTGTTGGGTATAAGAGTGAGGTTCAGCAAACACCTTCAGAGGTGGGAAAGACTAACAAGAATACATGCGAGTAATACAGCAGGTATATTGTAAGCCAAAATTAATGATATGAGAGTTTTATCTCTTAAGTGTAATAGAAAACACTCATATGAATTGTGGTTATTTTAAGTCATCACATACCATATACCTTCTGTATCCAAAGTGCCTCACATTATGATGAGTGTGTGCGGTACATTTCTAGCAGTGGGAATTAAAAAGCTGTCCCTGTGGAACCGGCATGCTGGGTTACAGCTAGCTAATTTAGCTACTTGAATTCAGTTCAGTTTTATTGTACTCCATGGTAGTTGCAGATTTGACAAACCCATTAATTTTATGATATTCTGGGAAATATATATATATATATATTTAGTTTTGAGGGATTTCTGCGGGCTTGTGAAAGCCATGCGAGTTAGCATTGACAGGTGGGCGGGTAATTTGTGTGGATAGGGAGCTGAAAACTGACCATAAAAACATCAAGGTGCAAATACACTAAATGCCTAAAGTATGATGGGCACTTTCATGACCAAGAATGTTAATCCTGAATGGAAAGTAGTGATGTAAAAGCAACACAAGGATTTGTAAAACAACCGAGATCGTGCAAAATATAACAAATCACAAGATAGATTTGATACTTGAGGTACTTTAGAGGCTCTGAAACACAGTCAGATATACAAAAATACAATTTTGCAGGGTTTTTTTTGATCATCACAAAAAGCTCTCGGATAGATTATGTAAGAAATTCAAACAATAATCCCCACAGCTCAGCCTCCTCTCAGCACTCAGCAGTCACGCAACATGTTTCCATTGTTCTAATGCAGCGTTTCCTGCAGTGTCCAAATAGAGAGACAGGTGCATACAAGCTGTGTGTGTCTCTCATGATGTTCACTGTATGGAGGTGGTGATCCTCGCAGTCTACACCACAAAAACAGTATACGCGCACGCACATCATGCATGAGTGTAGTTCAGAGAGTCCCGCTGTAGCACCAGTTCCCCATGACTCACGACACATCCGTGTAAAGGGCTTAACACAAGGTAGGAGGGGATAAGCAGCACCCCTGATGTTTAAGCTGCCTTTGCTTTGAAGCAGATGTGAGCATGTGTGTTCGGTCTCTCTCTCCTCCTCACTCTCTTTTTCGTTTGTGTGTGCGAGCGCATGCTGGTGTGTTCATGCACCTCACGAGCGCTAAACCACGCGTCACGACTATTAATGTATCCCGATCAGCCCACTGAAAATGAAGCTAATCTGTTGCGAGGGAAATGGGGCAGGAATTAGTTTCCTCCAATCCGACACTGGTTTTCCTTTTAGCATCTGAGGTACCCCGCCATTTATCTCCATGCATTTTCTAGCTGCATCCCAACTCACAACAACTAGTGGTTGTGTAGACCGATGCCTGCCGTTCTTTCAGATGAGAAATACCGGCGTTCATTTATTGCAAGTGATGATTAATTTCATACTTGTCACGAAGCCCTGATACACATGAATTGAAATTCCAGCCTGAAAATTGTTTTTTAGTTGACTGAAGTTGATTAAATGGGAATTTCAATTCATCTCATTCAGTTTTCAGCCAGGAATGATTTAACTGAAATTGAATGTACTGCAACCCAAAGTATCAGGGCTACCTCCATCAAACCCTCAGGCAGCAGACTCTCTTATATGTTAAGTGTAAATGTGTTTGTTCTTCTCGTAGACCATTGTTCGAGGGAACCGGCCACCCAAAGATGCTTCCATCAACGGCCTGCTGGAGGATTTTGACAACATCTCAGTAACGCGGTCCAATTCCCTGCGTAAAGAGAGCCCGCCAGGCCCCCACCAGGCTGGGAGCAGCTCCAAACCTTCCGGGAGTGGTCACCCCAACGCCCCAGAGGAGAATGGATTCAACCATTACTATTCCCGCTACTCCTGTGACCTAGACACCTCCAGCAGGGACTTCTCTCTTGATCCCAACAAGCCAAGCTTCTCTATAGATGGAGACTGGGCAGTTGGGAGGCACTATCGATTCACCAAGCAGAATGGTCACTCGTACCCCATACGCAGCCCCTTCTACCCGGACGCCATGCCCCAAAAATCAGACTATGGCAAGCTTCCCCCGGACTACCACACCTACTTGGAGAGCAAAGGTCGCTCAGCCGATGAGGTGGCCTCCACGGTGGGGAGTGGTGTGGGCTCCAGCGGCTACTACCGGGCGTCTGTGGGTGGCTCGTCCAGCCAGGACTACCGGGACACTTCAGTAGGCACGCCGTCTCGTGCCTCGCTACACAGCGAGCAGATCAACTACCCGGACAGTGAGTGGAGCTACGGCGGCCTGCGGGACGAATACGAAAAGCGACCCAAGAGCTCCTATGTGACGCAGACTAGCCCAACGCCGGCTATAAGGCAGCGGTCTCGGTCAGGCTCTGGGCTGCAGGAGCCGAATGTCCCCTATGCGGCCAGCGGGGCTTTCAAGAACCCTCCACAGGCCCACCCATACAGCTCCTACACCTACCCTCGCCTCTCGGAGAGTCTCGGTAACTCACAGACCCTAACCAAGGTAACTACACCAAACACAGAGACTATGCATTCTAGTAATTTCTTATATATGAAAATTAGAGGTGTCAATCGATTAAAATATTTTTCATTCATTTGATTGTCCATAGTTAATAGCGATTAATCGCAAATTAATCGCACATTTTTTATGCTCAAAATGTACCTTGAAGGGAGATTTGTCAAGTATTTAATACTCTTATCAAGATGGGAGTGGACAAATATGCTTGCTTTACCAAAATGTATGTATATATTTATTATTGGAAATCAGTTAACACAAAACAATGACAAATATTGTCTAGAAACCCTCACAGGTACTACATTTAGCATAAAAAAAATATGCTCAAATCATAACATGACAAACTGCAGCCCAACAGGCAACAACAGCTGTCAGTGTGTCAGTGTGCTGACTTGACTATGACTTGACATCCATCCACCTGCATGAGATTATCATAAAGTGGGCATGTCTGTGAAGGGGAGACTCGTGGGTACACATAGAACCCATTTTCATTCACATTTCTTGAGGTCAGAGGTCAAGGGACCCCTGTGAAAATGGCCATAACAGTGTTTCCTCGCCAAAATTTTGTGTAAGTTTGGAGCGTTATTTAGCCTCCTTCGCGACAAGCTAGTATGACATGGTTGGTACCAATGGATTCTTTAGGTTTTCTAGTTTCATATGATGCCAGTATCTTCACTCTAGCTTTAAAACCTGCCCTCTGAGCTCGCTATAGCAAGTTGCGTTAATGCATTAAAGAAATTAGTGGCGTTAAAACAAATTTTCGTTAACTCGTTATTATCGCATTAACTTTGACAGCTCTAATGAAAATAGTTGTGACAGAAACTTTGACAGTGTTTACTTTCAACTGCTGAGCATATTGTATAAGCTACCAAATGGCTACAGTGGCTGTCCAGGAAGCATGTTTCAACACAGCCCTCCACACATCCCTGACAAGCCTGTAGAAACATTTCAGAGAAAATTACACAGATGTGCCCCCACATTTAGTCCCACCTCCCATCCACCTGCAGTCTCTTTCAAATATTCAGTCTTTTTTTCCTTTCTCTGTATCTCTCTCTCTCTCCCTATGTTTCTAGTTCTCTCTCATTCTCACTCTATACATTTTTTCTGGCCTTCCTGCCAGATAGATGGTGTCAGCTGTTAATTTACTCTTCCCCGAAGGAGGCAGGCGCCGCCACATACAGAATTACCCCTCTTCTAGTCACTGTCTCTGCACACAGATCAATTAATGCTCATGCTGACCATCGACCAGAAGGCTCTGAATCACAGAAAGAGTTACAGAGACTAGACAAAGAGAGGCACAAAGGGATGTAGAGAACAAAGAAAGAAGTGAAAGGCAGCGACATGGCAGGAAAATGAGAATACCAGAACCAGAGAAAGTAAAAGTAGACAAAAACTGTGTAATAATCTGTCCCGCTTTGATAGTAATTGTGTGGTTTTACTACGATCAAAAGATACAATACTGAAAAATATTAAAACAAAGAAAAAGTGCAGACAATAAATACAAAATTATACAAAATTCTGGACACAAATGTACACTTTTAGTAGTAATTTGCAAGAGAATATGGATTTAGCTATCTTAAGCCTATGGGACACGATGTTCCTAACGTGTCATGAGGAGCTTAAATTGGAGTAACATGTCTTGCTCTTCAGATTTGTGCAGATTTCTGTTTTTTCTTTTTTTTACATTTTCATCAAGTTAAGGCAAACATTTAAGGATACAAGAGGATAAATTATGATGATAATTACAACCACAACAGATAAACAGGCAAACTTCAGGTCAGATCAAATTTGTTAGAAAGGTTACATTTACACAGCTGTGTGTCATCTGCATAGAAGTGTTTTTTTATGCAAATTCAAATTGTGCCGAGAGGCCACTTATAGTGTTCTGTGTGTGGAGAACAAAACTACACACAGATATGAATCTTAAACACTTTCATACATCATCGTATTGTTGGTACTCTTAACCAAAAATGTCACCAAAAATTAAACAAACCAGCAGATATCGCAGATCAGCACCTCAAGATGATGAAAGTGCAAATTTTGAGGTTAGATTATATTATTAGATTATTAGAGTGCTGCAGGAATGAGTCCTAAAATCCGGAAATGAGTTAGAATTTCAGCACTTCTGGTTCCCTCGTCTCAAAGTCAGTGTTTTTTTTTAATGGGTTTTTAGTTAGATAATAGATAGATAATAATAATGTCTGTAGTTAACACAAGTTTAAGAGATTTTAACGTTTTGTTCAATGACATAAAATATATGAATAAATACCCCACTGAATTTTGAAGCCTATACTTATCTTAAAAAAAGGCGGTTGCTAACAAGTGGCTAAATGAGACTATAAAACGTCATCATGCAGACACGTCCTCCTTTATAGCCTCGTTGTGTCCTCATGTGACCGTGGTGTAGTTCGTTTATAACCTAACGTTAGCTTTTTACTTCTGGCGATTGCATTCACACTTCAAAAATCATAAAAGTGGTGTTCATTTGTGAAGATTATGTTGCTGAACAAAACATGCAAGTATCCTAAACATTTGTTTGCTAAAGAGCTTTTTTCTGCAATAATCCAAAATCCAATGAAAAAAATCTCATTGACTTTTTGTCGAGGGAACCCGTGCGATTCTAACTTCTGGGTTGGCCTACAGAAATACGTCATCCCTGCACCACTCTATACTCAGCAGATAGCCAGTAAAATATTACTGACATGACAAAAAATGTATAGTCAATATATACAATTTGATCATTGGTAAAATTGCCCAGCAACATGACTTGTTATTAATGTCATGTTTAGCATAGCTTATAGCTTCCCATTGTGTATGAAACACCTGCACTGTAAGTATGTTGGCACTGGGAGAGCATGGTGCAGCCTGTGATGTGCTCCAGTGGAGCAGTGGGAGAGACTGACATACCCAAGAGATTCTTCCACACAGAGACTCCACAGACAAGAACAAACAAACCCTGCATGCATTAGTGGCGGTGTAATGTAACCATATGTTTCCAATATAATATATTATTATACAGAACGTTATACAGTAGTAGGGGGCAAAAGATGCTGCTAGTCATTGTAACAGCAGGGGTAAGTCACAGAAACAGAGGTCATTATATGAGGTGCTCTTCATATCATTTCTTTATATATATTCTTTAAATCATTCTCCAAAGCTTTCAGTGCCCCATTAGGCCCGTTACAGAGGTGTGTGTACCGCTATCACAGCCCGCCACCATCCCTCCGTCACACGCAGCGAGACCAGTAGCTGAGAGGAAAACTGGGTTTGCTGATGTAGATCCCAGGGTGCCTTGATGAAAAACCATTTAACCTGCATGCTTCAGTAAATAGCTACTCACAGAAAAAAAAAACAGCCACGGAGAATGCAAGAGTAGCAGGATTGGAAGTGATGCAGGGGGAAGGTCATTTTTCTTACATATTGTTTATTATTACCACTTGGAGTCGTCGTGCTTGAGGAGGCACATTTGCTTCCCTGAAAATGTACAGCGTGTGTCGGGAATGTAAAGATTTGACAAGATGCGGTCTCATGCAGAGCTTGTATATCGATCCAAAAAGATGTCAGACTATATTAGGTGTATTTTTAATATTTGATTTGATGTTCTATGTAGTGTTTAAATTAAAATTAAATATAGGCCATAGTGAAGAGTGGGCTGGGGAATCAATGCACCCTAATTTGGCTTGTGATGTTTGGAGATTTTGCAGCAGTGGTATGAGAAAAAAAAAAAAAACAAGGAGTCATCTGGCAGCTTAAGAATCACTATTCTTCTCGGCTCATGGACCTTGTAACAAACCCACCCCGCTCTCTCCGCTCTCATTCTCCTCCTTTTCTTCTCTTTCCCTCATTCAGCCCACTCACACCACTGAAGTAAATCCTTCTTTTTCCCTGCTGTTGTTGGGAGCCGGTGGGGATGTAACAGTAGACAGCACGGAGACTTGGCCACACACAGACACACACTCCCTCTCGATCTTCCTCCCTCTCCTCTCTCTCTCTCTCTCTGTGTTTTGTGGCAAGTGCGAGCTCAGTGCCGCAGCTCTCGGTGACAAATTGATGTTGCGGCACTTTCCCTTTCTGCAGCCTTAGCATAAAACTGGCCGAACGATGTTCCACCGCGGAATTCAATTTCACAGTTGAGTTAGGTTGTTGATTACCCTGCCAAACTCAGATTAATGCGCGTTTAACCAACATGGATCAGGAGACCCCTGGCTGACAGCCAGCCAGCGGTGCCGGCCAACGATAGGGGGGCGCTAGACTGGGCCGTCCCAGCAGCACCTCCCCCCCCTACACCTGCCTGAGAGTGATTGATTAAAAGAGTTCACACCATGTAATTATACACCATCCCAACACATCAGGGCTCCTCCTCCCGCCCTGTCTAGGCTTGTGTGTGTGTGTGTGTGTGTGTGTGTGTGTATGTGTGTGTCTCTTTGTGTAATAGTAAGGAGAAAGAGTGATAGGCACAGGGAGATACAAATAAAAGGAAAGAGAAAGAGGGAGTTTCTTTTATTATCCCCTCAGTCCTGCTGGTTGAAGAACAATTTTGGGAGGAGTGGAAAAGGTAATTTAATTTAATCTCCGCAGGGCGGATGGAGTTTGATCCACTACTGTCTGTCTGTGTATTCTGTATTGTCCACCCACACTATACTTTTTTGTATTGGTAGATAAAGTTACACAAAGTAGCGTACTTTCTGCACCCTTTCATTCCTCTGCTAGTGTAAGCGGAACAGCGTGTAACATTTCAAGGGGATCTATTAGTAGAAATAGAATATAATATTTATAACTATGTTTTCTTTAGTGTATAATCACCTGAAACTAAGAATCGTTGTGTTTTCTTTGGCTTAGAATGAGCCTGTCACATCTACATAGGGAGCGGATCCTCTTCACAGAGTTCTCCATGTTGCTCTGCCATGTTTCTACAGTAGCTCAGAACGGACAAACCAAGCACCGACTCTAGCGAGAGCCTTTTGTTTACGTTAACTGAAGGACACCGTAGTTCTCCAACACGCTTTGACTGACGATTGTGGATATATTCGCACAGGTCTGTGTGGGGTGCCCCCTCCCCCCAAGCAGCGAGTTTGCTATGTTCCACAAGCTCTCTTAGCTTTTTCAGTCTAATAAATAAACAAACAAAAAAAAAAAACTCACAAAATGTCAAGAAAGGAAATATTCTCACACCTGTTTTCCTTAATAAACATAAAAATACAGCTGTACACCTTCTGAATTCAAGTTTCTCTCTTTCACCGAACTAAGACTAGCTTAATTGCCTTGTTAATTCATCATAAAACACACTGCATTCCACGGTCTTGATTAGTCTTTCCACTGTTCCAACAACCACCAACTCTGGTTTGGTCGGAAAAATAACCCTTTAAGCAGCAGCTCTCACTTGTTTTCCTGAGGTAGACCATTAAATTAGCAAAATAAAATTACAAAAATCGCCCAGAAATATCGCCTGAGGAAAAATAAACTGACGATATACTATATAAAATTGCCGATAGCCGATATATTTGTCCAATCGCCCAACCTTAGTACATAGATGGTGACTATAAAGCACTGAGTCACCACTACTCATTTGTAGTCAGAGATACTCCTCAAGGTTTTTGTGTATGTGTGTGCATGCATTCGTGTGTGTACATCAGGCCTATTATGAGTCAGACCAGTTCAGCTGAGTCATACAACTGAGCTTTTAATAGTTCTCTCTACATTCTCACTGTGTGTGTGTGTATGTGTGTGTGTGTGTGTTTGTGCGCGCATGCGTGCGTGCGTGCGTGCGTGCGTGCGTGCGTGCGTGCGTGCGTGCGTGTATTCATGCTCCAGCACTGCTTTAAAGGAGACTCAGGTGTTTCCAGGATCTTAAGGACGAGGTGTGTCCCAGATCCAGATGCTCCCTTGGCTCCTGGTTGATGAATGGAGTAGTTGAGGAGCATTGTGGGGTGTTGATGATAACGTATGGTCCCTGTCTTGTGGACTAAATGCCCTCTGTTAGGTCTGTCAGGGGCTAATGTACCTGCAGGCATACGTGGAAGTAGAGCTGGTGTGGTCATGCATTTACATCGATGCATCCAATACATCTTTCAGTAATTTACGCTATGCCAAATGCATACATTATACACAAGTCTCAGAGCAAAAGTCTAACTGGACAGGGCTGTTTCTTTAGATTTTGATCCATCAATCAAATAACCTCGACCTTGTGCTCTCTTCTACAGGGTGACTACGAGCGTCCTGCACGTGACGGCAGTCCCCAGGTTACGGGTGGTGACACCTACCCCCGAGGGCCCCTTAAGCAGCCCCAGAGCCACATCAAGCCGCCTGGCTACCCACCAGTACACCTGCCCTACCCTCCTGTCTTTCACCATTACAAACCTTCACCCTACCATCACCCGCCCTCCCAGCCCAGCCCACCGTACACCCCTCAGGTACAGTATGTTCACCATGTTCACTCATACAAGTGATGACAAACATTTGAGAGATGAGGACGATACGGATACAATTATAATTCATTCAAATAAGTTAAGATAGGTTCATGTTAAACTGCTTTTCTCCTGTTTGTAAAGATGTTACCAGAGAAGTCTTGCATAAGACATATATGAAATATAAGGTATTCCTTACTGATTTGAGAGAATCATATTAGAGATGAAAATATTCTGTTTCTGAAGTCAAATAAATCGTTAAAAAAAACATTTAATTGTCTGAAAACTAGCCTGAAAAGCTGACAATTTGGAGATGCATGATTTTCACAGGACATTGACGATTGCGCTATAGATCAGGGTAGAATAATGCATTTTTTGTTGTTTTGGAAGTCACTGTAGTTTAGTTAAATGGATATTTCAGGATTAATTACAGTTTTTGGACTATCGACAGCTCAAAAGTCCCTTTTTAAAAGAGGACAATTCCCCAAATACAATTCATGAATGAAAATATCAATACTATTTTATAGCCTTTCTCTGTTTCTCTTTCACTCTGTGCGTCTACGTGTGTTTTAAACACAGGGGGCCTACTCACAGCCTTCATCACCTTACATCCCCCCGGGGGCCTACCCGCCTCCTTCCTGGGGGTCCAGCTCCGACACTCAACCCTCCAGAGTCTCTCATGAGCAATTCAGAGCTGCACTTCAACTGGTGGTCAACCCAGGTGAGAAATGAACAATGAATAAGACACATATGTTTACATAAACATTTCTGTTTCACTTTTCTGTCGTTGCATTAAAAGCTGAGCTAATGTTTGTGTTTGACTACAGGCGACCCTCGGGAATACCTGGACAGCTTTATCAAAATCGGCGAGGGCTCCACGGGTATCGTGTGCATCGCCAGCGAGAAACACAGCGGCAAGCAGGTGGCTGTGAAGAAGATGGACCTCAGGAAACAGCAGAGGAGAGAGCTGCTCTTTAATGAGGTGCGAAACACTGACAGAGACGGGGCGTAACTGCAGCACACTTATCACCAGCATGCTCACACCTAAAGCGACACATTTTAACACTGATCCCTGGGTGTTATTAGTTTATACAACAGCACATGTACTGTAGGTAAAGTATAGAGTTTTTATAGTTGACGTTGGATGTTGTACTGCTACTGTAGGTCAGCTTGACCCACACAAATAAAGAGCGTGACGTCCACTCCCCGCATGTGAGATCAGAGCTAACGTTTGTCTGATTGCTGACTGACTCAAACAAGCAGCAGCAGAGATGAAACTGCTGGAAATAGCATCATTAAATATGGCTCATTTTGTGCCAAATAGATACAAATAAATCTCAGCATCCCACAGCAAAACAGTAGCTTGCTTACTAATGAAAAAACATTTCACTTTGCCTCCTATTTCCCTGACATATATCCACGGCAATCAAACCACTGGCACATTTTTTTTCATCTGTAATTGCATTCATCTGCTAAAAATTAAGTAGTGTTCATCTGAAAACCCTAGGCAAGGGAATTATTCATAGCTGTCTCTGTTCACGTTATGCTAACTATTGAAAAATGAGCTCCATATCGTTTGCACTTGAAATGAATTATATTTGCAGACAAACTTCATGATTGCTTGTTTAGCAGAAAAATATGAATTGATTGAATTGCGGACCTTGGATTTATTTCATCAAGCAATATTGCACTGTGTGTGTTTGTGTGTGTGTGTGTGTGAGAGGGAGCATGCATGTATGGTAGCACGTATGTACAGAGAACACAGATGTGAAGCAGTTGGGAACTAATTTGCTTTGTGTAATCCTATTAATTTCTGAATGTAATCCTTTTATAGTTAAGCCTCCAGAACGTGTTCACATTAGACAAAGGAAAGTTAAATTAATAAATAATTGAAATTACATGACTAAATTTAATAAATGATTGAAATAGTTTATGATTTCTTCGTAACACATTTAATATATGTACATATGAATGTTTTTCAAATCAAAATATATCATTTATAGGCCAAGGTTTATGATAGCTCTGTATCATGCATGTGCCATTCCAATAAAAACATAACATCCTCTTCTCTGTGTGTTTTAGGTGGTGATCATGAGGGACTACCATCACGAGAACGTGGTCGACATGTACAACAGCTATCTGGTGGGAGACGAGCTGTGGGTTGTCATGGAGTTTCTCGAGGGCGGGGCGCTCACTGACATTGTGACTCACACCAGGTAACCTCTCTTGAATATAGAAATACAATAGTGTGTTCAACTTGTGATTGACAGGTCGCTACCACGACGTTGTCCGGTCTGGATGTTGTCCATATCGTCGTCTTACGACTTTAACCCTTTCACAGTGTGTTTTCAGTTCATGAAAGTTAATAAAAACCTTTTTGGTGGACTAAAAATGTCTTATTCAGGGTTTGGTTGTACTTAGCTCCACCCTCTCGTGTCACTTCTGGTTCCAAAAAAACCAAGATGTTGAACTTGAGGCTTTAAAACAGCAGTCCACAAACCAATGGGTGACGTCACGGTAACTACGTCCTCTTCTTATATACAGTCTACGGATGAGAGTGAGCGGGCGGGCGGGTGACAGCTCTCAGCAGAACAAAAACACAGACGCTTCACCGACAGTATGATAATAATGCACTTCCCGTGTCTAGTCTGATAGTCTGTAGATATGTAGCCTCTCTCTCTGCCCGCTGAGCAGCGTCTGAGCGGCTCTCGTTCTTCAGAGGCAGACCATTTAATTAGCAAAATAAAATGACAAACATCGGCTAAAAAAAAACAACCGGCGATGTACTCAGCCAATCGCTGATAGCTGATATATTTCGTTCAATTGCACAACCCTATCAGTACCACTCTCTTATTCATCTGTTAAATATGAAGCTACAAGGAGAGGAAAACATGCACATTCTCAAAATTGTTTGTGGTGCTGGGAGTAGATCCCCTCCAATATGTACTTTTTAAAAAAAATTACTTGCTCCTGCACACACTTTTCTCTGCTTTATTAGTCAATGTTTCGGTTAACAAGGACCTTCATCAGGACATTAAATAATAATATTTAATGTCTTCTTTGAAAAAATATGAAGCTACAGCCAAGAGACAGTTATTTTAGCTTAGCATAAAGACTTGAAACAACAAAAAACAGCTAGTCTGGCTCTGTCTAAAACGTAACCAGCACCTCTAGAGCTCAAAAACCAAAGTGTAAAAATGTGTTTTTTCATGAGGTTGCCAGACTACACTACGGATTAAACAAACATGATGTAACTGATGTTAATTATTGAGCTTTAGAGGTGCTGGTAGGTGGTTTTTGTTTCCCCTGTTTCCAGTCTTTGTGCCAAGCAAAGCCCAACCGGCTGCTGGCTATTTATCAGACGGACATGAGAGAGGTATTGGTCTTCTCATCTAACTCTTGGCAACAAAGAGCATAAGCGCATTTTCCAAAATTACAAACTATTCCTTTAAAACCCTAACCTATTTCGGACAGACTGTATTCAGGATTGAAAAGGGTGATAAGAGCTAAATTAAGTGAAATAAAATAAAAAAGAAACTGATAAGATATATTTCTGCTGCCAAGATATAAGGCCACGGCTTTCATGTGTGTCGTTCGTGTGTGTGTGTTATTGTCAGTTGGGTGAAACGACTTGGCCTTCAGTGTGTATTTAAATGCCGAGACAGGAATGCTCATTTGATGTTCTGGTGATGGTGGTGACATCAAATTGGGTTTACTTGGTAACCAGCAAGCAAAGCTGTATTGTTAAGGATCATGAGGTCATTTTAATTTGCCCCACTCATCAGAAACTTCATAATGCTGGATGATTTCACAAGACAACGCAGAGAAACAAGCAGATGGGGGCTGTAATCCATTCGTGCGTTTGATAGTGTTTAGGATTATTGTTCTCCAACTTTTCCCTAATTGCTTCTCTGTTGTTGAGTCGTGTTTCTGAGCCGCCGCCTCATTGTTTTAAGCTTACTTCGTGCTTGGTGTTTAATTACAGTCATTTGCGTTGGAGTGTCAGCATTAGCGCTGTGCGGTGTCGGATGCTAATAACACGCTTTGGTGAGGCTGAGCACCGCTGCTGCCGTGAAGTATCTCGAGCAGTCTCCCACACAGATGTTTGTGTGTTCAGTGTGTGTGTGTGTGAGAGCTTCAGTATACACACGAGTGCTTTTATAAGTACTAATGGAAATCTCAGTAAAGAGGATATTATTGGGCACACATGCTCTCTCTTTAACTCTCCCGTTTTCTGTTTTTCAGTTGGTGGAATTTCAAGTGGAAGTAAATGTATGTTTTTGTGTATTATTTCAATATTCAAAGAAAAGAAAGAAGGAAAACAGGTTTGTGAAATTGAACTTCGTAGCTAGATGTTTAGAAACCTCACTAAATTTAGTTTGATCAGTAACCATAGAAACTGACCCTTTGATTTGATTATAATGATAATATAATGATAATATAAGGAATATGGCAGTGTGTTTTTTTTTCTCCCTTGGTAATTGCAGCCATATTTGTCCAGGTGAAAGCTTTGTGCTATTTCTGTTAAGCCTTTTGTTGTGGAAATAACTGCTGCCTGCCTCGCGTCGTGCAAGCCTCATCAGCTCGCTGGGTTGTTGGCAGCAAACACACACACGCCTGACAGACACACAGGCGAGTCAGCAAGAACGGCAGAACGGGCGTCCGTCTTCCTGAACTATTTCAGTCACGTTCAGATTTCAATTATACTTTAGAGTTTGTTAATGAGCTGCACTTCACAGGGATTTTAACCAATATAAGTGCAAAAGCACGTGTGTGTGTGTGTGTGTGTGTGAACGGATGCCTGTACGTTTGTGTGTGTGAAGGCGCGTGTGTACGTCTCCTCCCCATGACAACCTTTTCAGGCTCATTAAAACTGTTTTTCACTTTGTGTTTGAAACAATTTTCTATTTCAGCGATCTTGTTTTCCGTTCAATTTCTGTGTGTGTGTGTGTGTGTGAGAGGGATGTAGGGGGTTAGGGGTGGGGGGGGTGCGGGAGGTAGGAGTATGAGGTGAATTGTTTTTGCGTACACGTCTCCATCCCAATCACTTTGAGTTAGCCAGTTGTTTTTCCATTAGCAGAAGGCCCATTTATATCTTGTGATTGTAAATGCATACATGTGTGACAATAAAATCTGCTGCAATCTGCAGTATGACGTGTGCATATCTATATATATATGTGTGTGTATGTGTGTATGTGTGTGTGTGTGGCCTGGGGGTTGTTTATTCATATTGCAAGTTTATAAGTGACTACTCCAACAGTGGGATCTGTTAGACTGAGAGATGAGATGAAGAGAGAGGTGTGTGTGAGTGTTGAGAGAGTTAACAATGTATGGCCGTGTGTGTGTGTGTGTGTGTACTCTATATGCATGTACTACATATTTGTATGTTTCCTCGGTCTATGCTTGCAAATGAGCGTGTCTCTATTTCCGTACATGTATGTGAAGGCAGCTCAGAGCACACACTCACTCATAAACACACAGCATGGCCTGGCCAGCTGGGTCTAGATGTTAATGTTCAGTGGAGCTCTGAGTTTCTGTGTGAGCTCAGTCAGACGCACTGCATCGCCCTGCCTCTCCATATGGGACCCTCCTGCCTGCTCTGCACATCAGAGCTCCAGTCGCTGCAGGCTACAGGGGGGGGGTGTTTTCAGAACTGGATTTCTGCTCCATCTTAGTTGTGTTGAACTGTAATCTCTTTAGAATGACACCAAAAAAAGTGTGTTATTACTTTAAATATTAAATTAGCTTCTTTAGGTATTGGCTATATGGTCTTTTTGTTGTAGTTTCTTTGGAAATTAGCGAAAATCTTTAAATACAAATTGATTTAATACAATTAATTTAAGACATTCATTTTTTTTTTTTACTTTTTAAAAAAATAATGTGGTCCTCGTCCCTCACAACCACTTATCTTACTTTCCCCCTTCCAACAATGCACCACAGAGAAAGAAAGTACAGAAAACACATAGATTAGAAGAAAAGATTAATACAATAGACTTGATTCTATAACCAGCAATGAAAACAAATATAATTTGATAAATACATGTGAAAACAAGTTTGTAGTGTCTTTAATTAGGATGACATGGGCTGATAAAGTTACCATGAACGTAAAGTTACTATTAACTACATCACAAGAGAGGGAAATAATAAAATCCAGGGTAAGAAAGAAATGTAATAAAAAAATATAATAGTAAATAAATAGATAATAAACTAAAAGTCCCTCCACTCCTATTAAAAAAAACCCTCATCTATCTATCCTCACCTCAGCCAAAAGAAAAATTACAATGCCCTACCTCTGTCATGACTCCCCCTCCCACTGACTGTATATAAAGATGGACGACGTGTCTCCTTCTTCCTCCCACTGCACAAAAGTGAAGCCAAAATATCCCAGATACGGGAGCTGCCATCTTGAGATTTTAACGTCATTTGGAGCCAGAGTCTGCACAGTAGTGATCGGGGGGCTGAAGCCGTGGTATTGTGGTCCCGCCCGAGCCAATCACGAGCCGAGCACAGCCACAGCTTGTTAGCGAGAGCCACCTAGCTGCTACGTTAGCACCACGGTAGCTGTTTGGCTAGAAAGACACAACTAACCATAATATCTCTACAGCTACATTTATCATCAAATTGACATGTTCACAGACTCATGACGGTTATGGAAAGCCAAAGTTGACCATATATCAGCGTGTTAAGAACTACCTAAAATGACAGAAACCATCTTTGGGAAAAATGTATTTGGCGTGTACTTTGACTTTTTAGTTTGGCCCGTCCGCTAACATGGAGGGGGAAAATTTGTGACCTTTACTGCAGCCAGCCACCAGGGGGTGATCCAGATGTTTTGGCTTCACCTTTGGGGAGCTGTCATATTATCCATCTTTATATACAGTCTATAGTGCCACTCTTTCATTTCCGTACATTCCCTACAGTAAATGCTTCTCACGTTTGTAGGTTTTAGAACGCCTGAAAAACATTGAAAGTTATAAATCATCCAATCTGATTTATCCATTTAATGTCCTCTATCAGTTATTTTGTGTATTTGTATGTATTTCTAGTGTTAATTAAATGACAAGTCAAACATTAAAACAAAGAGTGGAACTTTATTAATGTTTTTTAAGCGAGTTTTTGGTTTTTATTACATTTCAACATGTCAAATATGCTCCTACATGCTCATCTATTTTTATAGCCATTGGTGACACGTACTGTATTTACATGTGTGTCTCCTCACAGGATGAATGAGGAGCAGATTGCTACGGTGTGTTTGTCGGTGCTGAGGGCTCTGTCCTACCTGCACACGCAGGGCGTCATCCACCGCGACATAAAGAGCGACTCAATTCTCCTGACCAGCGATGGCAGGGTAAGTGCATATGATGAGTGTGTGTGTTTTTATATATGCGTTTAGATATATTATTCATTCATACTCCTCCCTTTGGGATGCTATTAAGCCCAGAGATCCCCGTTTAAACAGGGATCTTACAGATACCCCAGGTATTAATAACCAATGCTGCTCCCCTTGTTCCTGTCACTGGTGATTTCTGTATAACACACACACGCACTCTCACACACTCACTGACCTTCTCCATGGGTGCCACTCCTGCCACTTGTCAACAGCCAGTGCCAGAAACTCATCATCATCAATTACCACTCGTGCCCCAGTAATTAAATCCTGCCTAATGCCTCCTAACGAGCTGATAAGACGTGATTAATTGAAGGCTAATTAACCACTAATACGGGAGATTAGTGTCTTCTATATGAAAGCTCTTCATCACAATGGGTCAGTGCACTTCTTGACATCAAACACAGCGGTTCTGACACACACCTACACGACAGAGAGTGGAACCTGAAGGCAACACGTTGTTTGTGTGTGTGTATTTTTTGCAGATCAAGCTATCAGACTTCGGCTTTTGTGCCCAAGTTTCCAAAGAGGTGCCCAAGAGGAAGTCCCTCGTGGGCACGCCCTACTGGATGGCACCAGAGGTCATCTCCAGACTACCTTATGGGACTGAGGTAAGGACGATACACACACACGGATGGATTAACACTAAGCCAGAGAGACTTTCCAGTATACTGTATGATTGTATGTTTTAATGTGCTGACTTCGGCTCCAGCACACAGATTGAATGCTTTCTTGTGTATCCAGGTGGATATCTGGTCTTTGGGCATCATGGTGATCGAGATGGTGGACGGAGAGCCCCCCTACTTCAACGAACCCCCTCTGCAGGCCATGAGGAGGATACGAGACAACCTGCCCCCTCGGCTAAAAGAGTCGCACAAGGTAAGACTTCAATGCAGTTTTTTTTTTGACAATAAACACAGAGGACGGAAATTCAGAAGTCAAAGATGCATGATTTAATGAATGAATTATTCCAAAAATAAAAACTGTGTTGTGTCATGGCAGTGTATGTCGCTACATAGAAAATTAAAGATTTATCAATTACATTTTTTTGTACATTACTATGATTGATTTTTAAGTGAAGGCAGTTTGTATGATGGCTCTAAAGCAGTCATTCTCAAAGACTGGGTCACAACCTATAGGTGGATCGCAGGAGATTTTATAAGGGTCGCCAAATAATTGCAATAACAATAATAATATTAATAATAATGGCAAAATTTCTTCTTTTGAAATTTTTCCATTGTCTTTTATATCTGCAGTAAACCTTTGACCCACATGAGGGAGCCTGAATGTTTCTATTGTTCTAATAATTGTAGCCTACTTATAATATTGAATCTACTATGAAAGGCTAGGCGTACATTCTGTTTGTAATGATGAAGGAAAAAAACGAGAGCCTGTTAACGCCGCCACAATGCATTTCTTTGGTCTCATTGCTAAAGTATTTAACATGTGTTTATGTTTTCAATAACACAATGTTGTAATTTATCAAATGTATATCTCTTCGAAATGGCTGGTTTACCTATTGAAGATAATATATATCAGTAAAAATGGTCAGGGATGTTCATTTACGCACAAATTCAATCTTCTCATGATTTGTAGATATTTATTATACGACGTTGTTGAATACTCGATTCTTATTGGTTAATCACGGCATTCTGCGGTCTGTTATTTCTTTATAGCAGACCGTTGCTATGTATGACAGACCGTTGCTATGAGCGCAGTTCTGATGTTGGACTCTGGCCGACTGCGTTTGTGTCAAATTATTGATTTCTTAAGTAAGTAGCCGTATAATAAGCGGGATAATGTGCAGCTAGCGGGTCATTGTTGTGAAAGAAACCTCATCAGGGTGATGAGAGACCCCTCCGCGTTGCGGTGCGGCATCGCCGTGTCGGGGTTCCTTTCACAACAATGACCGGCCCGCTGTACATTATCCCATACATGTATGGTTTGGCATTTTTAAAAAGTGGGTCCCCAGAAAAAGATGTTCTGGTCATCTCTGCTGCACGATACACTGCGATATTTAGTGACTTGACCTATTGCAGAAGGTCAGGTCACAATTACAACAACAATGCTAACATACTGATGATTAGCATGTTCACCTTCTTAGTTTAGCATGTTAGCATGCTAACATTGGGTAATTAGCATAAAACACAAAGTAAAGCTGAGACTGATAAGGCCGCTAGCATGGCTAAACATGTGCGTGCCATATTATTAATACTACGTTGTTTAGTTCTTTATCTAAACCTATCTTGCATATATTTGTGCAACGTATTCTCACACAAAGGTTCGTATGATATATTACGAAAAGTTATTCCTCATTTTTTGTGCTTTTTCCTACAAACGTCCAGCAACACTTGATGCACGAGTCAATTTACGCTCCAATCTTTTCAAAATAAACGTCTGCATTCACAGGAAACAACTTGGTTAGGTTTAGGCAACAAAACTACTTAGTAAGGTTTAGAAATAGGTCGTGGCTCGTGGTTTGGGTTAAAATAACTCCGGATGTGACATGACTTGAGTACGGAAGTGACAAATAAATGAACTGGTTTCACACGGGTTATGAACGCCAGTCTCCTGGGAGAAAGTCCGGTGTTTTTTGACTCACCCAGCCGCACCGACCTCCTCCCTATGCTGCGTTTGTCGTTCTTTATACACAGTTACATGGATTACATACAAATTTATTTGTGGGATATATACAGATTACAGTGCATTCTTTTTCGTAGCTATAGCTACGGACAATATATGAGAAAAGCCTGATTTTGTTAGTAGTAACAATCAAGTATTTACAATCAATAATCATAGACCAAATAAAGGACTAGCATTAAAGCATTTCTGTACGTCTCCAGGTGTCCTCGGTGCTGCGGTCCTTCCTGGACCTGATGCTGGTGAGGGAGCCCTCGCAGAGAGCCACGGCCCAGGAGCTCCTCCAGCACCCCTTCCTAAAGCTGTCTGGACCCCCTTCCTGCATCGTGCCCCTCATGAGACACTATCGCCACCGCTGACCTGCTGGCCCCAAAAAACCTGCCCTCCTCTACACTATAAACACACACATACACACACTACCAGGGTGGCACTGCCCTCACCCAGCCAAAACACCCCACCGCTTGGTGGAGCGCCACTAACACTCACACCTGTAACCGTGAAGTAGATTAGCTAGAGGCATATCTAAGAAATTACATTTTAAAAAAAAAAAACACACGACAGAGAAAAAGAAGAAAAAAAAATCGTCTACCATTTTGAAAACTATGAACTGGAGTAGAAGAGCGCACCGTGCCAGAGGAGCTCGCTTAGACGTCCAGTAGAAACGTGAGGGCTGGCTCGCCCTGCTGCTGCAGTCTTCTCTCTTCCCAGACTGTGAGTCCTCAGCTCCATGTAGAGTTGTAGTAGCCATCAACAAGAGCTTCAGAGGGGTGTGTGCGAGCTGCTGACGCGGTGGAGGGACCGAGGGGCCCGGTGCTCTGCTCCAGACCAGAGCAGCAGAGGGCAGAGCAATCAGCGGCGTGCAGAGAGGCATCTTTGACTGGTAATGACTGTTGTGTCGTCAGTCCATCCGAAGGACAGGCTGCTGCTCAGCTGCTCAAACAGAGACGAGCTCTCTTGTATCTCTCTCCTCACACACTAACAGTGAAAATGTATTTTAGAGAAACTTGTAAGTTTTTCTGTACAGTTTTGATAATTTGCAGTATTTTATCGTGTCGTAACCATTGTGATATGAGCAGTATTAAATAGAGTTTCTGCAGAGATCTTTCCTACTGTTTATAATCCAGTTTTTGCTTAAAGATATGAGATATCCCAAATAAATCCATCTAAACCTAACTGTTACTAAAAATACTAAATATATTTATTATCTTAACATTTGTAGACAGAACTTCCATTAAATGTTGGAAAAAAAGGGTAATGTCAGAATTTTGTATGACGTTTTAAAGTATTTATTTATTTATTGGAATTGAGGGTTTATTTTTTTGGTAGTGTGGCCTTTTTTTTTGGTTTATTTTGTTTTTGTTTTGGTTTTGATTTACATTTCTAAAACATCACAGACAGTGCTATCAGTTGTTATATCATCCAAGCAATATCCAAAACCTATTTATGAAGCCCTGTATTGATGATACTGTAATTACACCATGCATTTAAATGTAGCACAGATGGAGTGGATTTGACGGCAAAAAAAAGGAGGATTTACTCTACGCAGACCTGTTTTCTTTTATATTAGGAGTCTCATCCTGTTTCTCTAAATGCCAAGAGGCGCCCATCCAAGACGCCCGCCTCCCGCACAGATTTTAGGATGCTGATAAAAGGTCTCGTTTTCTACTCACATCCTCACTGTCATCATCTCACTCCTTATCCCACCTCAGTCAGACGTACTACTCGCTATCACTGGAAATGCGCTGCCATTCTCATCTCTGGTCGGACCGGGAGAACAGTGTAATCCTCCTCCCCGCATCGTTTTTACCCATCATTCACTGTGATATGTAAATATGACTGTGCATACGTGGATGTGAGTGTGTTCGTTTGTGTGTGTATGTCAAAGAGCAAAAGAGGTAGAGCGTGTTTATCTCTGTACAACATCTGAAAGTGTGTGTGTGTGTGTGCGCGTGCGCTGCTGGCTAATCCTTGACAATGTGTCAAGACTTGAATGAGTAACACTTATCTGTGGTGTTGGCTTGTACAGTGATATTGCATGTTTGTTATCAGTGAAGCTGGTTTCAATTAAAAAAACGGCCATAAAAACATTGAGATGTGTTGCATGGATTTTTCCTTCATCACCCTCTGCAGTCTCCTCTTCTTCTTCTCTCTGTGTCTCATATCAAGCAGAGATTTTTTTTTTAAACAGCACACTGTCAGATTATTCAAGGGAGTTCCTTTCAGTCATCAACAGTTTTATTTTCTCTTTGTTGTTTGGGTCTTCCATATTCTCTAAATTCAACATTTCCAACTATTTCACCCTAACTTCACCTCCGAACAGAGAAGCAGAAAGACACATCCATGGATCGGCGATGCCGTAATATACGAGGTTATTTCTCTTTCTTTCCTCTAAGCCATTTCCCTCTGAAACACTATAATGGGATATTGATTTAGCTCGGACAGAGAATGGAGCTTCTTTCTCAGAGAAAGATACCCCTGCCGACGGCCCAGTAAATAAAAGCAAAAGTACTGGGGGCCAGTGGGCCCTGCAGGGCATCAATGAAGATCAAACTCAAGACTGTAGAGCCACTGAGTTACTATTAAGGTGAATAATGTAATACATCCACATCATCTGCTCCAAACACAGGACGTCAGCATCACATTAAAGGTACCATGATGACTCAAGATTGTGAATTTGTTCCTAAATAGGAGTGTTAATGGTCTTGTTGCACAAGCTTCAAATAGCATCAATTACTATAAATTGCTCCCATGTTGTTTTTATTAGATTGCATCATTTTCACAGCAGACCTTTTGGTACATCACTAAAGGAAAAGCAGAAGTGTAATTAATATAAATTAATTAATAACTTAAACCTGCAGTAGACAGAATGTTTTTGGCATCATTGGGCAAAAATGCCATAATACCCTTTCAGCATGTTGTAATTCAAGTGTTCTGAGAGAAAACTAGACTTCTGCACCTCCTCATGGCTCTGTTTTCAGGCTTTAAAAAATCTGACAGGAGACTTTGGCCAATCACAGGTCATTTCAGAGAGAGAGCGTTCCTATTGGCTGTTCATTCAACAGTGGCAGCTGTCAATCACTCATGAACTCCAATCAAATGGTCAAACTAGGCAGCGCTGATCAAATATGAATCAATATTCTGGTACTGTAATGCATATTTCTCTCCTCAGATATTTTCAGAAACATCTTGTAGTGCACGGTTTAGCTGTAAAATGAGAATGTTTGTGACCCGACAGCCATGTTGAGATCAGTTGAGGAAATACTTGATAATTGACAGCTGTTCAGAGACGGCAAGACTCCAGCTCGGCTCTGATTGGTTGTTTTCCTCCAGTCTTTGAAATCTTGCAGATGCCATTAGGAACACTGGAGGACACAGAGGCACATGATTTTTTTCAGATTACCTGTCTCATGCACTATTGTCAGGATATAGTGACCGTTTTATAAAAATAACTTTTTTTAAATCATATTTGCTCCATTTCTACCCACTGCTGCTTTAATTCAGGGCCACAGACATGTCTATGGCCTTAGCTACCATTGAGGACAATGAGGTCATGTCCTCTGATTTTAACAACCTGAGGAGGTGTTTGTGGGAGTCAAGATCTTTAAACGTAACTGTTTTGAGGCAAAACAATAAGTTAAATACAAATTTAATATTTTTCTCTCAATATTATAGGTTATTTCTAGCAGTGTACACAAGTCTAAACAGATAAATAGGTATTATGTAACAAAACAAAATTGCATTGAGTTTAGATGTATCCGGTCTAGGTGCACTGTATGGTGCATGCTGCTCACCGTCGGCGTTTCTTACCGGATACACTTGAATGTAACATCTGACATCATTATTGACATTTGTTGCAGCTGCGTGTCAAAGTAGCTGAATGTTTACTGCGGAAAAAGGTCGTAGACGCTGGATTTTAAACCCCCTTTAGACGACAAAGTTTTATGATAGAGAGTGAAATGTGAAAATATAGCTAGATTTTTTGTTTTTATTACTTCTGTGTAATGTTCAAGGACTATTGCAGGAGAAAAGTTCAAAGAACTTGTTTCCAAATGAGGATGTCGGCTCCACTGTTGGAAATGAATGAAGCTCAGCAACAGGTGAGTTGTTAAAAATTAATTATGTGCTGGCAGTGTGTTTCTTTATTTGGGTTGTGTCTCGAAGGTAACCCACAAATTGTGAAATCTGATCTGCAAGAACTCTCGCGAGACTCGCCGCCTATCCTAACCTCAACTATTCGAGATCAATGCCTAATCATCTCGCGAGAGTTTCCCCAATTCGCGGGTTCCCTTCTAGACATTACTCTTTATTTGTTGTAGCTTTGGGTGAACATATATGCTAACTTATTGGTAGTCTGCATCCCTCTCTGTGCTGAGGTTGTTGCATGAAGTCATGAGGTTGATTGTGAGTTGTTTATTTTTATTTATTTATTTATTTTTTTCACTTTGTTTTTCCTTTATTTTGTTTTTACTCAGACATTTACATAAACATACTTAATTAGATACAAATGTGAAGTGAACCAACTTTTCCACTTTTTCCACTGAAAATATAGAACACACAAATACAACACTGGGTGCTTTTCATGTGAAATAAGATAAAATCATCATAATAATCAAAATCATAATAATAATAAAAAAAATTACATTTAGAAAAAAATTAAAAATAAACAAAAGAAGGGCGTTTTGGGGAAATCTACTTTTTCCACTCCTTCCAAATTTCCCATTTATTTTCTTGAAGCCTCATTGAGAAACTAATTCTTTCCATTACAAATATTTCATAAATTACATCATATCAGTTCTCCGATGATGGGGTAATTGTGAGCTGTTTCATCTCAAACATTTGGTTACATGGGAGGTGGTTGAGTGGTTCAGGTTGTTATAAAGACCATCTCTGGTTGAAACATACTGTTATCTGACACTTTGTGCGCATCATTGTTCATGTATTGTCATAGCAACCTCGGCCAGGTGAATGTGTTGTTGTGTTCATGTCAGCTGCATTTCTAATTTCTCTGATCTTCCTGCATGTTCAATTGACCTCTAATAATTTGGTGATTTTTGACTGATGTTGCTTTTTTGTGTAGCATTAGATGTTATCCATCTATCCATCTATCTACCTACTGTAGATTTCATGAAAAGTTCCTGTAGTTTTGGTAATGTGGCCTATTTGTTACACCACTGTATTCTGTCCCTCCACTGTTTTCTGACATTACTGATTTCTTATTGGTGACAAATGTGTCAAAAGAGTCAATCAAATCATATCCTATACCATCCAAAATCGGTGAAACTGGGGATGGTTGTATTGTATTTTTTGCTGTAGAAACTACTCCTATCACTCTAAATATGCGTGGCAATATAAATCAGATTAGAGTGAGTTGCTTTTTAGTTAGTTGCTTTTGTTCATTGTCATTACACACAGTCTACAGTGAGCTCACAACACAAATGTACATGATGTGATGAACACAACAACGCATAGACCATCTCCAGGCTCCCCTAATGTTGATGTTGTGGTTTGTAGAGATGTAGTGGGATTAATCTGGGCCTGGTCTGGTTTTAAAGATGCTAAATGTAAGATTGGGACTACTTCTATTGCCTTGATTTCAATGTTTTTTTTCCTACATGTTGACCTACATGACTGTTAGAACAAAGTTTGATTAACCAAAATGACCAACCAACCTAAAAACACAGATATTTTCTTCAAAACAAACATATCAGTACGGGTTCCTGACCATCAGAAAGCTAACAAACAAGGTCATCCACAATTTCAATACTTTTGGTCCAAAATAAATACATTTGCAAATTAGGTGATGTTTTTTTTTTTTTTTTTTTGTCCTTAACTATTAATTTGCAAAAAAATAAAATGCATAAACTCAAATGTTATAAGGTAGACACTTTACATCTCCTGAAGTTTTCTTGTTACCGGAGATCGGTTGAGCAACACACATATTACGTCCCATTTGTTTATCATCACATGACTGAAAAACTGAAAATTAAAGGATCTTTCCTTTTTATTTGAAGCCACTGGGCTGTAATGTTTTGCTCATCTCATTCGGACTTGCTATGTATCGCCCCACTGTTGTGAGCCAATCGCCTAAATCAGCATGGTTTCTTGCAAATTAAAGAGAGAACCTATTATGCTTATTTTCAGGTGCATACTTGTATTTTGGGGTTTCTACTAGAGCATGTCTAGATGCTTTAATGTTTAAAAAACGCTTTATTTTTCTCATACCGGCCTCTTTCCACCGCCTGCCTGAAACGCTGTTTGAACTCCTGCCTCCTCCTCCTCTGCTCTGATTGGTCAGCTGGCCCACTCTCTTGTGATTGTTCAACCGAACCAAACTCTTCAGACTCTGTTCCAGCTCTACTCTAACTAGCTTTATTTGCGGGCGTGCCAAACTAGCCGCTTGGCAGGTTTTATGCAAATGTGTTACTCGGTCATGTTACCACGTCATGGAAGAAAAGTACTTCAAGCTAGGCGTTTCAGGCAGTTCAGGGGCGGTGTTTCTGTGGGGGAGAGTATCTCCCTTTGGCATGGACTTAAGGCTTTGTAACTTTATAGACCTTTTACATGCATGAAAAAACTATAACACCCAGAAGGAAAATGAAAAAGCACAAATGCATAACAGGTCCTCTTTAAGATTTAAGGACAAATAAAATCACCTAATTTGCTATATTTTATTTATTTTGTACCAAAGTATTGAAATTGTAGATGACCTTGTTTGTTAGCTTTCTGGTGGTCAGAAAACCATACTGATATGGTTATTTTTAAAGAAGATATGTGTCTTTAGGTTGATGGTCATCCAATATGGTTGGTCATGTCGGTTAATCAAACTATGTTCTAACACCCTCTCATACAGGTCAACATGTAGGAACATTTTTCATTCAAATCGAATGGGGTGAGTTGAGAAAGTGATTGATCTCTGACGGGATGCCGCCTTTTCATAAAGACCATTGATTCAAGATCATTTCCAAGAGTGACGTGGCCCATCTGATGGAAAAACTGGATTAGAGGCTTTGACTTAGATGACTTGTGACTGAGGATGATGCATGACGCCCACGCTGCTGAAACAAATAGGTGTAGCTGACACAAATGCTCTATTTATTTTCAATTAGACTTGTTCATATTGCGTTTCCTTTTGAAGGCCCAGAGTCAGACGACAAAATCAATACCTCATCCCTGCCGCGTCTCCTCTGACAGGAATATCCGTCACCTTTTTTCAAGTTGCGCTATTTCATTTGAACACTGTAGTCTTTTATTTTTTTTTTAACAATGTATTGGAACGATTTTTAATAAGGTTTGAATGATTGAAGAGAGTGCACTGTAGTAATGTGATAGATAATAGGAATGACTTGACAGGTGTGTAGAGATGATTCCAGCAATTTATTTCAATGAACAGAAGAATACTGCACAAGATTGCATCAGCAGAGGTTTATGCATAGACTTTGATTCTGAAAATATTATACACATATTATTTTTTTTCAATTTAATAACCTCTCTTTTCATAAACACTCTCATATGGCATTCTGATAAATTCTTCACTATTTAGTACAGAATTTTCGTCAGATGTTTTTCTTCCTTTTTTTTGATATGTTCCATACATCGGCGTGGAGAAAAGATTTGTCGAAGTCAAAAGCAAAAACATCGCGACTCTGAATGCCACTGCACTGCACACACTACAAGACTTGTCCACTGTGAAACACTATGGCTGCATTCAAAAATGAAATAAAAGGGATTCTTGAACAAAAAAAAATATCAAGATTAGCAAATACAGAACCAACAATAGGTATTTGAAATAATTTAGCAGCAGTTTTCAGAGAGAGAAAGAGGAGAAGACAGCAAACAGTTGGCAAAATGACAGCAGAAGCTCTGGCAAATTTCTTTCAAAGTTGGATAAAAATAGCTGAGGTGATAAACTAGGTCCCCGTGATGGAAAAAAAATAGGTAAACTGTAACCTCAAGTTGGTGATTTTCAGATGACAAACAACCACCAATCAGAACAAAAATCAATCATATTTTCATAAAAGCATAAATGTATGTTTTTATTTTCATTAAAATTCTAATAACAGTAATACAGACTATGAATTTATGGCGTTAAGATTCAATTCAGCAGTCGGGTGAATTAGGTTTTGGTGGGTTTACCCTGCAACTACATCCATGCTAGGCCCCGAGCTGTCCCATTTAACTTGTGTTCTAGCTGTTCAAAAGTTCCAGTAGGCCTCCAGTACTTTTCTCTGTCAGGGATTCAGTCCATCGCACAGTACTTTTCCTCTGTGGTTTTAGGCCTGGGACTTTGAGGAGACAAGTCTTTTATCAGGTTAGCTTTGGAGAGAGCTGAGGGAGACGCCGCCGCCGTGCTGCTGGCTACATGTTCTTGTACATGGAGCGATCTCTGGGCAGCTGGGGCTGGGCCGCCGTCAGCTTCAGGTGGAAGTGGTAGACGGTGAGTGTGATGACGATTATGAGGAACAAAATGAAGCCCAGAATGAGAGGGAGGGTCTCCTCCAGACGCTCCCGCTGGTCAGTGATGCACTTGTAGGCTGCAGAAAGGGGAATAATGAACACAGTCAGCACACTGAGGTGACTGAAGATGACGGACAAGGGTCTCCAAATTCATGTGCATCGTCTTTTTCGGGCTGGGTGATGATTCAATATTCTTTTCCAATACCTTTCAATAAAACCGGATTATGATGATATGATTAGAGCTGCAACCATAAATTGTCAACTATTAAATTAATTGCCAACTATTTTGATAATCAATTAATCAGTTTGTGTCATTTTTTTTTAGGAAAAATAGTGAAAGTTCTCTGATTCCAGCTTCTTAAATGTGAATATTTTCTGGTTTCTTTGCTCCGCTATGACAGTAAACTGAAAATCTTTGAATTGTGGACAAAACAAGACATTTGAGGACGTCATCTTAGGCTTTGGGAAACACTGATCGACATTTTTTCACCGTTTTCTGACATTTTCTAGACCAAACAACTAATCGATTAATCAAAAACATAATCAACAGATTAATCGACGATGAAAATAATCGTTAGTTTCAGCGCTAGATATGATCATATCATGTTATTTTACAAAATTATGTCTGACGTTTCATTGTTGATCTGTTGATTTGTTTTCTTGATTAATTGTTTAATCTATAAAATAGTGAAAAAAGCAACTCACAATTTCCTGAAGCCAAAGGTGACGTCTTCAGATTTGTTTTGTCCGACCAGGGGTCCAAAACATTTTGATAGATTAAAGAAACCAGCAAATATTCACATGACTTTGGGGCATTTTTGCTTAAAAAAAGACTTAAATATTAATTGATTATCAAACAGTTGCGGATTAATTTGACATTACTACTTGGTTATTATCAGTAGCTGTAGATTGTAGTATGAACCACACTTTAATCTCATGGCCTCTTACAAGTTTAGTCAGGCATCAGTATTGGCTGATAACGGCATGTGTACATTATGTGCAGCGTGCTAGTTGTGTGCATGCATCTGTGAGTAGTATGTGAAAATTGGAGGTATCATCTGTGTGTGTTTGCACAGAAGCAGCTGTTATCGAGGTTTTTATTCGCTAAATGACACAAATTTCCCACAGATGCTTCTTCTCTCTTTCAGATGTACAATTTGTTGTGTTTTCCTATTTTGTGCTCAGTTAAAAGACATGTTGGCATGCACACATCTTTTCATGCTACAAGACCGGAAGGAGGACACCTCAACAGTAGTCTGTGTATGTGGTTTAAAGTTGAAGGTGTTTCTCCCTGTGGATGGCAGTAATGCACACTAGAAGGGAGGCAGTGAAGCCTAGCACAGCCTAGTTTACAGCAGCTCAGAGCATATGATTCTTCCAAGGTGATTGGCTTCAGAGGACAGCCAGGTACATTGAGTATGTCTATAAAAGCTGCATTGAGGGCAAGGATATTACTGCACTCATAAAGCCCTAACCCCCACCCTTTCTCTCTTTACATTTCTTTTGTCCCTCTTGCATCCCCAACTCCTCATCCTGCAGCAATAAAGAGAGAGAGAGAGAGAGAGAGAGAGAGAGAGAGAGAGAGAGAGAGAGAGAGAGAGAGAGAGAGAGAGAGAGAGAGAGAGAGAGAGAGAGAGAGCTCACCCCCCAGGATTTCCCAGCATTATCATCATCACAGTGGCAGTGTGTGCGTGGCAAAGGTCGACTTGCATTTCGTGGCAGTGTGGCAATTTGTAGGTATAGGTTGTTCTTACGTTCACTGAAGATGAAGTCAGAGGAGATGTCGAAGGGCTGGATCTGGATGTCATACATGGAGACGGTGACGCCCTTCTGGTGGTCGCTTGAGATGAGGGTGAGAGTCTGCTGAGCTGCACACACATAGGATTGCCCGGCGGGGGTCACCAGGGCTGACAGGCGGTGGGTGTTGGCTGTGTGCTTCCCAGCTGGAGAGAAAGGAGGAGTCATGAATGAATATGAAGTAAGCATGAAGGCACTGTAGTGTTTAGTTTGTGTGTGTATGTGTGTGTGTTATGTGTGTGTAATAGGCCTCCATGTAGGCCTATGTGAAATCGATATTCATGCAAATTCCATAATTTTAGATTATTTTCAGTATATAATTTGGTGGATCCACTGTGACCAAAAGCAATAGAAAGGGCAAAATAACAGGAAATAATCCTCCCAAAATAAAATAATTTAAACATGCAAAATATTTTTGAAATATTTAAAGTTGATAATAAAATATTTCAAACTTTATATATATATATATTTTTTTTTTAAATTTTGATTTATGAAAGAAGTTTTGTGGTGAGTTTATTGGTAGAGATTAATGCAGAATGGACTAATGCACCTGTTTTTATTTTTCACATATCATAATAATAATAATAATAATAATAATATAATAAATAAAACTAATAATAATAATAATAATTATATAAAAATCAAGTAAAACAATTTAATATATTTTTATATACGGGTATTTTGCACCGTGCATCTAAAATCTGTAGTAATTCCAGTGAAATGTTCGATATACGTGGGCGAAAATCGTAAATCCACGCATGAATCAACCCTCTAATTCCCTCTGAATGCAAATGTCAAACATGAATGACAGCAAGTTGTGATGAAAGCAGGCGGGATGTAAATGTGCTGAGTTGCTTCTGTACTGTACAGGCTCTGTGGAAGACTCACGGTTGTTCGCGTTGATGAAATGCGAGGTCTCCGAGGTGTCATAGACGAACTGGACCTTGCTAATCTTCCACACCTCAATGCCTTTCTCACGGAAGTCCTGCAACACGCACAGACACACACACAAGCGTTAAATCACTGCGTTTAGGAAAAATGTCCATCTTGACGAGTCTTTTTAGGCGTCTGTCCTCTGATCTATTCTGATAATGAATAAAGTAATTGCCTTTAACTAGAATATGTTAATTCATGACATCAGTACAAGGGACATAATTCCACTATAACTAATAGCATTTCATTCAAGGAAAAGAAAAAGCCCAAATTTGACATAACTATAAAGTAAATTTGTGAAAACTGATGAATGAGAACGTGTTGGCGTCTTGATATTCCCAGGAGATGATTCACACTTTATAAATTGCATGTGATGATCCAGTAGATGTGTTATTTTTGCGTTTCCTCTGACGCTGTCTCAACCCACCTTAGAGAAGAAGATGCGGAGTGTGTAGGCGTTGTTCTTCCAGGAGATGTGGATCTCTGACTCGGTGCTCCCACATTTCCCCTCGATTTCTGCTCCAGTGGGCAGAGTGAACGCAGCCTGCTCGGTGATCAGCTGCAAAAATACACAACAGGCACAATAAAAACAAAATTGACAGATATGGACATATTGCTGATTGTAATGTGGCTGGAAGGAATTCTAGCATTCCCTTTTAGCATTCCATTCTAGCATTCCATTTTTACGCATTCCATTTTTACGCACTCCATTTTACGCACGAATTTACAGTGTAACCAAATATCCAGAAAGCAGTGCAAGATTATTCAAATGAGTTGTTCTTACACGCATAAACAAAAGAAAAGTCGATTTAATTAATGATAAAGAAGTTTGATATCTGGAAAACGTGTTCTTTTCCTTGATGATGCGTCTAAGACGTCAGCATTTTACGCACGACTCCGGGCGGGGGGGGGGGGGGGGGGGGGGGGGGGGGGGGG